>CAUYPK010019058.1:0-34051 GCA_963574355.1 Loris lydekkerianus
ATAACCCAACTATACCACAAGACTATGAGGAAAGGACCAAGGAAGGGGAAGGGAGGGGGGAGGTTTGGGTGGAGGGAGGGTGATGGGTTGGGCCACATCTATGGTGCATATTTTTATCTATAATAATAAAAAAAAAAATCATACATCATGATTAAGTAGGTTTCCTCCCAGGGATGCAAGGCTGGTTTAACATATGCAAGTCCATAAACATTATCCACCATATTAACAGAGGCAAAAATAAAGATCATATTATCCTCTCAATAGATGCAGGAAAAGCATTCTATAAAATCCAGCATCCTTCTAATTAGAACACTGAAGAGTATAGGCATAGGTGGCACATTTCTAAAACTGATTGAAGCTATCTATAACAAACACACAGCTAACATTTTACTGAATGGAGTAAAACTGAAAGCTTTTCCTCTTAGAACTGGAACCAGACAAGGTTGTCCTCTGTCACCTTTACTATTCAAAATAGTGCTGGTAGTTCTAGCCAATACAATTAGGCAAAACAAGGAAATAAAGGGAATCCAAATGGGAGCAGAGGAGGTCAAACTCTCCCTCTTTGCTGACGACATGATCTTATACTTAGAGAATCCTAAAGACTCGACCACAAGACTCCTGGAAGTCATCAAAAAATACAGTAATGTTTCAGGATATAAAATCAATGTCCACAAGTCAGTAGCCTTTGTATACGCCAAAAACAGTGAAGATGAGAAGCTAATTAAGGACACAACTGCCTTCACCATAGTTTCAAAGAAAAAGAAATACGTAGGAATATACTTAAAGAAGGAAGTCAAGGACCTCTATAAAGAAAATTAAGAAATCCTCAGAAAGGACATAGGAGAGGATATTAACAAATGGAAGAACATACCATGCTCATGTATTGGAAGAATCAACATTGTTAAAATGTCTTTACTTCCCAAAACAATCTACCTATTTAATGCCATTCCTATTAAAATGCCAACATCACACTTTCAAGATTTGGAAAAAATGATTCTGCATTTTGTAAAGAACCAGAAAAAAGCCCATATAGCTAAGGCAGTTCTTGGTAATAAAAATAAAGCTGGGGGCATCACCATACCAGATTTTAGGCTGTACTACAAAGCCATGGTGGTCAAACAGCATGGTACTGGCACAAAAATAGAGACATAGACACTTGGAATTGAATAGAAAACCAGGAAATGATAAAAAGATCTTACAACCACCAAATCTTTGATAAACCAAACAAAGAATATACGTTGGCGAAAAACTTTCTGTTCAATAAATGGTGTTGGGAGAACTGGATATCCACATGTAAAAGACTGAAACTGGACCCACACCTTTCCCCACTCACAAAAATTGATTTAAGATGGATAAAGGACTTACATTTAAGGCATGAAACAATAAAAATCAAAGAAAGAATAGGAAAATCACTGGAAGATATTGGCCTGGAAAGACTTTATGAAGAAGACTGCCATGGCAATTGAAACAACAACAACAATAAACAAATGGGACTTCATTAAACTTAAAAGCTTCTGTACAGCTAAGGAGACAACAACCAAAGCAAATAGACTACTTACACAATGGGAAAGGATATTTGCATATTTTGAATCAGACAAAGGCTTGATAACTAAGATCTATAGAGAACTCAAATTAATCCACATGAAAAAAGCCAACAATCACATATATCAATGGGCAAGAGACATGAATAGAACCTTCTCTAAAGAAGACAGATGAATGGCTAGCAAACATATGAAAAAATGTTCATCATCCCTATCTATTAGAGAAATGCAAACCAAAACCACCCTGAGATACCATCTTACCCCAGTGAGAATGGCCCACATCGCAAAATCTCAAAACTGCAGATGCTGGTATGGATGTGGAGAATACTTTTACACTGATGGTGGGACTGCAAACTGTACAACCTTTCTGGAAGGAAGTATGGAGAAACCTCAAAGCACTTAAGCTAGACCTCCCATTTGATCCTACAATCTCATTACTGGGCATCTACCCAGAAGGGAAAAAATCCTTTTATCATAAGGACACTTGTACTAGGCTGTTTACTGCAGCTTAATTCACAATCGCCAAAATGTGGAAACAGCCTGAATGTTCACCAACCCAGGAATGGATTAACAAGCTGTGGTATATGTATACCATGGAATACTATTCAGCTATTAAAAAAAATGGAGACTTCACATCCTTCGTATTAACCTGGATGGAAGTGGAAGACATTATATTTAGTAAAGCATCACAAGGATGGAGAAGCATGAATCCTATGTACTCAATTTTGATATGAGGACAATTAATGACAATTAAGGTCATGGGGGGGGAGAAAAAGCAGAGAGAGAAAAAGAGGTAGGGGGGTGGGTCCTTGGTGTGTGCCACGACACAATTGCAAGAGGAACTTTACCTAAAAAATGCAATCAGTGTAACCTGGTTTATTGTACCCTCAATAAATCCCCAACAATAATAAATAAATAAATAAATAAATAAATAAATAAATAAATAAATCTTCAGATTGCATATGATGACATTTATACAAGAATCTTAAAATACAGAGGTAGATCATCGATTAGTGATTGTCAGGGGAGGCAGAGAAGGAGAAAGAGAGCATTCACCATCAAAGGTCACATGAGTCCATCTGTTCCAACTGTCCTGTATCTTGACTATGGTCATGATCACACAGATCTAAGAATATATTTCATATAACTAAATACATACACAATCACACACATACATAATCAGACACCAAGGGGTATATATCAAATTAGTGAAATCTGAATAATGGTAGCAATTGTATCAGTGCCTGTTTCCTGCTTATGATGTTACTGCATATGACAGTTATGTAAGATGTTCACAACGTGTTCCATGCTATGAACCCTATTTCACAAACTTTGATAATTGATGCAGGGAGAACTATAAGTTGCTGAAGAAAAAAAAGCAAATAAACAAACAAACAACAAAAGATCAACCTGAGCAAAATTGATATCCTGTCCCTACTAAAAATAGAAAACAACTAGCCATGCACTATGGCAGCACCTGCAATCCAGCTACCTAGAAGACTAAGGCAAAAGGATTGCTTGAGCTTAGTTCTTTGAGGTTGTTGTGACCTATGATGCCAGAACTCTCTACCCAGGGTTACAGAGTAAGACTCTGTCCCAAAACAGCAACAACAACAAAGACATATCACTTCAGTGGGAATATGTTTATTTAAAAATCCCCAAACAACAGATACTAGCATGGATATGGAGAGAAAGAAATACACCATTGGTAGGATTGTAAACAAGAAAATCCTCTGTGGAAAGTAGTATGAAGATATAGCTCTACAATGTGACCAAGCAATATCACTATTAGATATTTACCCAAAGGGGGAAAAAAGTTATTTTATCAAAAAGAAACTTAAATTCGAATGTTTATTGCAGCACAATTCACAATTGCAGATGTGAAATCAACCCAAGTGCCCATCAATGCATGAGTGGATTAATATAGGTGGTCTGTGTACGTATACCATGGAAAATGGTGAACTAATGACTTTTGCAACAACCAGAATGGAGCTGGAGACCATTAACCTAGGTAAAGTATTACAAGAATGGAAAAGCAAACACCACATGTACTCATTATTAAATTCAAACTAATCGATCAACACCCATGTGCACATGTATTAGTAAAACTCAATAGAAAGCAAGCAGATGGGAGGGAGGGAGAGGTGAGGGGTAAACTCACATCTACTGTGTACAATGCACATTGTCCAAGTGATGGGCACACTGATAACTTTGACTCAAACTGTACAAAAGCAATTCACATAACCAAAACATTTGTACCACCGTGACATTTGGAAAGCAATTTTTTAAAAGTACACTGATGTTTTGAAAGACGATGAGATTTGCCTAAGATAATACAGCTTATTAGTGAGAAAGGAAGGATTTGAACTCATGTTAACTAGAGTAGAGAGCAGACGTTCTTGGCTACAACATCTTTCTGTTCTAACCAAAGAGCACATTTTTTATCTCATTTGTCTTTTATATTTATCCTTGGCATAATTGGTGATACTAAACCTATAAATATCTATAAATAGGTATGCAGTCATTAAACCATCACATTTTATTCTCTGAAAGCATATAACAAGGGCAAAAAATTCTCTGTTCTTTCAAGTCATATAATTTGTAAAACTACATGAAAATCTAAGCTGCAGTTTCATGATCTCCTGGATAGAGAAATGAATGCTTCATATATCTTTTAGATTCTCTTTCTCAATATCAGATGTCTCAAGCAAGTTTTTGGCATCACAGCTAATTTATGATTGACATTTTTAATGAGTGTCTGAAATGCCAATATTTTGTGTTGTTGATAAAACGATCCATATGGTTTACATTTCAGACACTCAGGCAGCTGAATTGACATTCTGTTGTGAAATGTTAAGTTCCTAATATGATTCCACATCCAGGCAGTAGGCTAACCCATTTCCATGAGGAACTTAGAATATGTTCAAGATTTTATTCCTGTTTTCATCTAAGACTTGGAGATTTGAAGTACCTAGAATGTGCAAAAACAAATGTTGCAAATAGGTTGACTTTTACCAAGAATGGCAAATGCTATGCAGAGCTAGCATTATTTGTCAGTACTGGGGATTGAGCCAGTACTTCAGATTGGAGTTAAGGAGACCATAGCTGGCACTGACTCCTTGCTTGAGTGAAAGGTGTCTAGGTCAGGACTGTCAGCTTCTGGGGGGCAGGAAGTTGGGGTATTTCCCTCAACACACCATTCTCAATATTTACAACAGTGGATGACATATAGTGAGAGCTGTACACAGCAGGAAAATCTAGTGGATGTCATAGGCATGCATGTTAAATTTTTTTTTACCCAATTATTGCTTACAAATCCCAATTAGTACTATGTTTATTGGAACCACATCCCAATTTGCTTGGAATTAAAATATGTATGTTGCTTTCTCTCATTCTTAAATGCTGGCGGAAACAAAACAAAACAAAACAAAAAAGACTGACTATACTAGTTCAGATTTCTTTCATTTTCCTCTTCAGAGACCCTTGGTAATGTAATAACCTAATTTATTTCCTACAAATTTGTAATTTATCTTTTGGTTGATAAATAGCAGAAGGAAATAAGGCTATTTTTTCAAGATATCTCTTAACATTGAGAGTATAAAAAAATCACCTATAGTTTTTCTCTCATTCAAAATTTCTTCTTTTTTTTTTTTTTTTTGAGACAGAGTTTTACTATGTTGCCCTCATTAGAGTGTCTTGCCATCACAACTATAGAAACCTCAAACTCTTAGGCTCAAGTGATTCTCTTACCTTAGCCTCCCAAGGAGCTGGGACTAAAAGAGCCCACCACAATGACCAGCTATTTTTGTTGTTGTTGTTGTTGCAGTTGTCATCATTGTTTAGCAGACCCAGGCCAGACTGGAACCCGCCAGCCTCTGTGTATGTGGCTGGTGCTGTAACTGCTATGCTATGGGCACTGAACCCATAATTTCTTAATTGTGGTTTTTTTTTTTTTTTTTTTTTTTTCCTTTGGAATAGCATAAATTAATAAATTTCACCTTTATTACCAATTTCAATTTGAAAACTAGAAAAATTAGAATATTATTTAACACTGGGACATATTAAGAAAATCACACATAAAATTAACATTTTTTCACAGAAACAATTTTAAAATTTTAAAAATTGTCATAGAAAACTCATTCTTTACCATGCTAAGAAAATTAGGATTATGTTTTATTAATCATGATTAAAACTTTATACAATTTCTTCAGCTTGCTTTTGTAATTTACCTTTTGCAAGCCTGAGAATTTGATCTCTATAATGGCCAGAAGAAGTGTTTAAAAATAAGATTTACCAAAGTAGTTTATTGCCACTCTGTGTTAGGCATTGCCTACTATCCTGCAGATGGATCAGATAAATAACAATGATGACTATTTACCAGCATTGTATTCCAAGGATTACTATTTTGCCCACTTCCTTTTGCCACACTTTTGATTTTCTAGATCAACATAAAAATGTTTTTGCAAACAATTCATGGTCTCAATTTCTACAGCCTATCACAAGATTGGTCAACGAATTTCATTCATTCATTCATTTTCCTAAAATATAATAAGCTAAATAATTAGGATATAATAGAAACTTAGATACATTCCTATTAAGAATTTAATGGCTTTCTCCTTGATTTTAAATGTTTCTAACTGTGGCCAATTTTATTTACTTATTTTTATTTCTATTTTGCTCACCATGACAGATAAGTGCAAAGAACTTTAACAAGAGTCATACTGGAAAGACCCTCTCATGCCATTGATGGTTTTAATTTAAAATTATATTATATCATTCTAGTACTTTTAAGTGAGAAGTTCCTTTACACTGTGTCTCATTATTATATTTAGCTGCACACACATGACTGGCAACTCGACACATATTATGAGTCATTGTAGTTACATATTCAAAAACATTTCTTAGATTTTTCACCTCTTCTCTTGCCTTTGACTAGAATCTCTTCACCTTTTGCATGGATTCTTGCCTTCAAATGTCTCCTTATCTTTATTTTATCTCTGCAATCATGGTTTATGTTGTTAAAATTATCCATTAAAACACGTTTTTAAATTGTTATTTATTATCTATAATATTGAAGTTCAAAGTTCTTATAATAATTAAGAAGAATTTTACATCTTGTCAAAATTACTTTTCCAGACTTATATCATCTCTCTTTCCCAGAACTTCAATGTTATCCACAGCCCACATCACCCGGTGCTACACGAGACCTTAAATAGTTCTGCTATTGTGTGTCTGCGGCAAACTTCTCAGATGAAGCCTTCTTTATGAGGACATTCTACCTGGATCTCCCTCCTTTCACTTTCTGCCACTTGCTTTCCAATATCCATTTTCCATTTGTCTATAGAAGATGCAGACATATTATAATTCAACTCATTACAACAGGAGTATTTCCTTATAACTAAATTGTAATTTTTGCAAGATGGGGATGTCGTATTAGTCCTCTTCAGTGCATCTATTAAATCTATCACATTTTCTTGGAAGGAAGGAAGGAAAGAAGGAAGGAAGGAACTGAGCCAGAGAGTGAGAGGACAAAAGGATAAAGAAATAATAATATAAAGAACTTTGATTGAAGCAAATGTTATTTATAGGTTCAGAGTACAGTTCTACTAATAAGATCATTCCTATAAAATAACATTTTTACAATAATTTTTCTTAATCTTATGGGATTTTATATGTCTAAGGGTCTGTCTGTTATATGTACTATGTATTTATAATTCATGAGGGATTAACTATTTGGTATGATTTGCCTGTCAATAATTCCAAAAATAATATAAAAGAAACTGAAGGAAAGATAAAAACATATGAATTCACTTGTACAGCAAACACCTTAATGCAAGTAAAAATATTTTTTTATTAAGCAAAATTTCAGCAAGCTCCCTTTTCTAACTTTTAACATGTATTTTTATAAACTATAAAATACCTACATTAAAATTACAAGAAAATTCCACTTGTTTCTCTCTGTGGTCTATCTACCTATCATCAAAAAGTCATCCTACAAACCAGAGAATTTCACTGCTAACCTTGTGCTAAAGTTTGTTTAAATATGTTCTTATTTAAAAATTGATTTGAAGCATATCATGTTGTATAAAAATCTTGCAAGTTGCTTTTCTTTCTGTAACAATAGATCCCAAATATGCTCTCAATAACATTAAATGTTCTTAGAAAGTATAATTTTTTAATGAGGAAAAAATTTCCATTACATAGATGGGATTTATTCTATCAATTCCTACTGTTAAATATTTAAGTTGTTTTCACCTTTTACTACTATGATTTAAAACATAATTATATGTTTATATTCTACATTAGGACATTCTTGAATAGATCTTCAAGAAAGTTTACCAGCACTAAATATTTTAAAATCACCATAATGTTAAGTAGTGAGATAAATACTAATTAGTAAGTAGTAAACATTTTTTTGAACTTGAATAAATTTTCTTTACACTTTGCATTCAATTGTTGCAACTATAAACATAAATATTTAAATACATGGAGTATCTTTATATAATAGTTGAATAAACTTTCTGTACATTATTTTGCCCATTTCATATTGTGAATTTGGGTATTTCTTACTTGAACCTTTTTAATTACAGACGTTAGCGTTTTGAATAAGATATACAGTTCATGCATTTTTTTTCCTCAGCTGATAACATTAGATTTTACTTACTTGATTTTAACATAATGCTCATTGAGACAAAAGTAAACTGTATCACAATATTAAGCAGTATTTTGTTCACTTCTCTTTTTACTAATCTCTGTCTCAAATATATATTATTTTGAAATTCTTACTGGTAATCTATTTATTTTTCCATTTCTTCTTTACCTCAGTAATTGGAAATTTCATTCTATCAGTTACTCAAGAGAAAGTCTTTTGAGTTACCAGAACTCTTCTCTCATTCTCACCCCACATCTAATCATTCTCCAAATTCTTTCAACACTTTCTTCAAAATAAATATAGAATGTAAACACTTCTCACATACTCCATTCGAATAACCCAAGCTTAAACCATGAGTCATTTTTCCTGGATTATGAAAACAATATACCAAGTACTCTCTTTCTCCTACTCTGACTCACTAAAGCCCACTCGCTAAATGGAAGGAAGAATAATTCTAATATTATGTCATGTAATGCCACTTTTCATGCCAAAAAAGGCTCATGGCTTCTTCTCTCTCATATTAAAAACCTAAACCAGACAATGGCATAAACCAGATTCCAGAAAATTTTTTCTGTTAATGTCCAGTAAATACATACTAGTTGCAGCTCTGTGGTCAGTAAACATAAAAACTGCCTATAACTACTCAACTTGCTGCTGTAGGGGAAAAACAGCCATAGACAACGTGAACAAGTGAATGGATGTGTCTGTGTTCCCACAAAAGTTGGTTACAAAAATGAGTAAGCAGATTTAGAACTATCGATGTACTTTGCCAATCTCTGGCCTAAATAATGTGGTTCTTTGACCTTATCATTTAACTCACTTTCTTCACTCACTTGACCCATCTTCTTGAGTCCAGCCAGTCCTTCTCCAACCCCAGGGTCTTTGAACTTGCTGTCTTTTATTCCTGGGAAAACCAACCTTCGGAGAGCTGGAAGGCTTATTCTATCATTTTTGCAGATGAAAGGGTCTCCTTAAGAAAAATAAAGCCTATGCTTATTTCCTCTATTCTTTATTCCCTTACTTTTCTTTTCTTTGTGATTGTGTTTGCATTGTGTGGCAATTGTGATTGTGTTACTGCATTGTGTGGCTTTTTTCTTCTTTTCTCGTATAGTACAGTCACTTTACTACCAAGCCAATCTTCATCAATGGAATGTGGTACATAGAGGTAATTAGAGCAAACAGCTCAGGGAAAGGTGAGGTGAACCTGAGTCTATACTGTTGCACTTCAATTTCTACCTCTGCAAAATGCCGATATTAACAGCACTCCTTTAATAGGGAGCAGCAGGGTTCATAAGTTGTGAACATTAAGTGAGTTTATAGAAACTAAGTACTTCGTAAGTTAATGATATATCATCATATAGTAATACATAATAAATATATTATTTATTTAATAACACTTCTATCAAAAAGAAAATTTTTATATAATAATAAATACTTTCATCAAAAATAAAATTTTCTTCAACTTTTTCTCCTCTTATTTTTTCCAGTATTACCGTATATACTCGAGTATAAGCTGAGTTTTTTCAGCACAAAATTTGTGCCGAGTTCGGGTTTTTTGGCACAAATTTTGTGCCGAAAAAACTCGGCTTATACTCGAGTATATAGGTACTTATTTTCATTTTCACCCTTGGATGCCTTTTATAACATAATAAAGTTGTTAATTTTTTAGTCATGCTTGTTATTATTTTAATTTTTAATCTTTTGTTTGCTTTTAATTATATGAGAACTTTCCAAGCTTCTTTAGTAATTAGGTGCTAGTTTTTTTTTTTTTTGAAAAACTCAACCTATAATATGCTCATTATATTTTAAAAATCATAAATCTGTTTTTACATTCAACAAAATTCAAGTCAACAAATATTTGTTGACTCCATACTATGTGCATCATTTTATACCAGGGTCCAGGATTCGACTATCCTCACTTTCCTATATCAAACATGCTCTTGATTTTTCTTAAGAATAAAATCTGTTCAAAGAGGATTACAGCAAAGTTATTATCCTGGTAGACTGGTAAAGCATGTAGAACACCCAGCACATATTGAACATTTTGGAAGTAGTATAAAATTTAATAAGTAAACCAATATAAATAAAATATGTATTTTTATGCATTTGACTGATTCTTATCAAAATTCTTCATCAGTGTTTTGATCCTTTGCATAATATTATTTCTTTTAAATTGCAACCTTTTTTTCTTGTGATAAATAATTTTTCTCTTCATTCCATTTTTAACATGAAGAGTAATAGGCTTTAATATTGTGACTTGAGATAACTTCTGCTACTTTAGTGGAAACCTTCATCTCTTCCACATGTAGGAGAACATTTAGATTTCCTGCCACCTCTTTGGTCATTAGAGAGATTTGAGAATAGGAAAGAATTTGAGAAAACACAAGAAGGAAAGGTTGGGCAGTTTCCTGTGTCATTAGCTGGACTTTCGCTAGAGCGCTTGGGAGCCCTAGGTGAAAACTAGTGGTGTCAGTTCACAGTCATTGTGCCTGGCCCAGCCACCAGCCTTAAACTGCAGCCTGGGCTAGTCACCAAGTCAGGTTCTCTTCTGAGCATGGCCTCTGGCATCTCCTGGACTTCGCAGAAGCTTAGTTGGAAAGGCTGGCATGTTCACAGACTGATCCAGGCTAGCATTTGTGTTTCTAATGACCAGAGTTTCATCACAAATTTATAGGTGATTCATGGCAAGTCACAAGTCATCTTGGTCCTTGCATCTGTCTAGTCTTTTCTGTACCTTTTTTTTTTTTTTTTTTTTTAATTTCAAAAATAATTTGAGGGTACAAATTTTCAAATTACATTGTTCTCACTTCCAATGTAAAGTTACAGCTGTAAAAGAGCCCCTCACCCAGGGGGCATGTAAAACACCCTCATGACATGCACATTAGGTATGATCTGGCCTCCTGCCCTCCCTACTCTGCCAATTTTCATTCCCCTTGCCCTCTTCCTCCTGCCTTCACCTCCTACCCCCATATGAGACTATATTTGTATTTAATTGCTCATATAAGTAAGTAATTGTTCATATATTGGATTCACATTAATATGGAGCACATTGGATATTTATTTTCCCGTTATTGTGATACTTTACTAAGAAGAATGTGTTTCAGCTCCATCCAGGTAAGTGTAAAAGATGGAAAGTCTCCATCTCTTTTAATGGCTGAATAGTATTCCATGGTATACACATACCACAGTTTGTGGATCCATTCTTGGGCTGATGGATCTTTTCTTTATTTTTCTGACAGGAATGTCTTTAGACACTTAACATGTATATATGCAACATTTTTTTCTACTTCCCAATGCTATTATTTGACTAATGTTATGACTGTTTTATTGAAGATGAACCTGGCTTATGAGCAACTTAGGAACCTGTCCTCATATCTCATCTCACAAATATGTCTTATCAGTATCAAATAACATTTTGATGGAATGTCATTGTTCTCTGCTGTGTTTAAAACTTGATGCAATGAACAATAATATGTTCCTATGTAAAAAATGGAACAAATTATTGAGGAATGACAGGAATTTAAGGCCAAATTTTTCCTAAAAGACAATCTTATATACATTCTGTCTTAATAAATATTTTGTTGCATGTATTTCATGATAATGCCATGTGTTCTCATGAATCCTGCAAGAATAGATTGTTGTAAATGAAAGCTAAGTTTGGAGTGCAGTATCTTAATTATAAGTGTCATGAGTCCACTGTTTGAGAAGTCTTTCCTTCAGAGAATACAAATAGAATGAAGTTCATCTAATTAAATACCACACTGACAAAAATTTTCCTTTATACTCACTGGCAATACTCGGAAAATTCATTCAGAATTAGAGATTAAAGTACTGTAAATTATAGCCGGACTCTACATTCTGTGCATCCGGTATTTCTGTCTCTGCATATGGAAATTCCAGAATTTGATTGAAGTGTGTGTGTTTGTATGTATATATGTGTGTGTATATTTATAATATATAGTAAAAGTATCAAAATATGTTGCTGCTCATTTTTATCTGCATCCGAAGGGAATTTTTAAAATTTCTTTCTGAATGAGCTATCTACAACTACATAGCTCAAAACCAAATCAAAAATGATCATCTTCATAACAACAATGTAGTATTTATGTGAAAAAAATTCACACAAAAACTATACATAGACATACTTTATGTGAAAATATATTCTTTTCAGACATTATTATATTTAGATATCAGATATTATAATAATTCAGATATTATTATGTGATCAAATATGTGTATACATCTTTTCTGAAATCAAGATACTGTGATTTGTAATAAAATAGGATAAAGATAAAACAAAATCTTCCCGGAGAGCACATTTCATCAAATAACTATTATATAGTTTTATCTTTCTAAATTTATAAAAGTATAGTATAATATTAAAAACAACTAGGTTAACCTGCCTGTCTACTACTTAGCAAATATAGTACTTCAAATAAATAGAGGACTTTTTGACAGCTGGGATAATGTGTCTTGATGGTTCATTGACAGGCAGACTGGTTTGGACCATCTGTGTATTTATTTCTCTTTCCGTGGCAGCCCAGCTGTAAGTGTTATCACAGTTGATAATGCTTTCAGTTAGATCTATACCCTTAAGGGATATCATTAGTTTTCATAACCTCCTTCCCATGAGTTCCATTCAAAGTGGGCAATAATAAACATAGACAAAAGATACACTGAGCATTCAGTGATTTAGTGTCCCATTTTCCTGGGGGAGCGACCATACGGATGGGTGAAAGCAAATGTATGGCTGGCTATACACTGATTCCACGTGTCTCAGTTTGCTTCCCCAGTGAGGTTGTGAATTAATCCTTTATCATTCTTTATTACTGAAATACATATTCATCTGACACGTTTTCCACAAAAAAGTAGGTCATGTATATTAATGGCCCCCTAAAGATGAATTTCTACTTATTTTCCTTTACCTTGTGATTGATTCCTACCTTCTTAGTCAGCTGTCCCTTTAATGTTCGAAACACTTAGGGTTCTCCATGAGGCAAGATGAAAGCGGAATTACAATTCATTTTTTTTCTTTAGGGCCTCAAATCATAAAGGTGGCTTCAGAAATGTGAGACATGCTGAGATTTAGCTGAAAGCAAGAAGAGACTTAAATCATTCCCATAACAGAAAAGCCTGCAGGCAAGTAAGGTGGACCAATTAGCGCATTCCAAGTCATTCCCAATGGTTCTCTAAGTCAGATGTTAATTATCACTCGACTCACTAGGGATAGAGCATTCTTTCTGTGTATCAAGATTTACTTGGACCTTAATTTGGCTTTGTCAAAATAACCTTTGTCTGTGAGGAAAGTCTTCTTTAACTTGTCAGGCTGATTAAGCTCTGTTATATAAGAATTATGAGATAATTTTATTTTGAAGCCCTTTGGTATCCACACTAACTAAATTCCTGTCCAGAACACAGCTGCAAGTTAAATATTTTCAAATGAATCCCTAGAAATAATCTTGAGCCATTTGGAATTTTAATATCATGTGGAGTCAATATTGTTATGGTCTTTAGACTCCTTGGACAATAGAATAGAAAATATCCTTTAATGGCTAAATTTTTCTTGTGAAAATAATTAGAAAACATACAAAAAAGGGCACTGTCTTACACATGACAAATAATGTGGCTATAGCTTATTTCTTGGAGGAAAAAAATAAGTAATTGGTGCTCAGTATTCTTGTCTTTAACCTGTAACTACAATCTCTTGTGGATAGAATGAAAATATGCATACAGAATCTCTCTACCTTCTTTTGGGTCATGATATTCTCACTACTCTTCTTAAAAACACCACATCATATTGCCCATTATGTATCTATTTCTTGCTTATCATAAAAAATACATTACGTGATAGAAAATCTTAGTCCGCTGATACCTTGAAGTGGAGGTTGGTACTCTAAACGGAAAGACACAATTTTTAAAGATAAATCAAACTGGATTTGTGTCCTGGACTTTTCTAGGACCCTGGGGAAATGACTTATATGAGTCCCAAGTTATTTGTTCTCAAAAAGTGAATAATGATTCCTAATCTGTTGGATTGTTAAAAAGATTAGAATTTAATGTATACAATGCTTTTAATATAGTGCCTAGAAAAAACTGGATATGTGTAAATATGTCTTATTGTTATTATTAGAATTTCCATTCTGTTAGGGGGTTTCAAATTATCTAATCATTGCTATATTAAGAATTCCACACAGCCATGGTAACTTATTATACCCTGTTCTAATATTTTATATTTGGAGTTGTAACAAAGAACTAATGCCTCTCAGTTGTTTTAAATGTTACAGCTTCAGATTTACCTACAAAATTGTAGTTAAGATTGTTTTTTGTAGTCCCATCGATTCTGAGAGTGTGGTATAATTGTAAGCACATGGTGTACGTGGGCACATAGAGAACTGTCTCATTTGTGCTTTTCCATCTGCCAAATCATACAGAACCTACTAAAATAAGTGAAATGGAGAATGAGCCAACTTTCTGAGAAGCTTTAGGAAGGACACATGTGATATATTGGAGGAATGCAAGGCCAGAAATAAACAGTAGTATAGCACAATCTCTCGCTAAGAGTGACATTTCCAAGTTTGGGTGAAATTTCATAAGTTCCTCAGATGCAAGCCAGGAAATGATTGGGATGTAACTCTTTATATGGCCTAGTTAGAGTTTCTCGCAACTTCCAGCTATGCAATTTCAGTTTCCTCCAAACCTCAAAAGGTTCAGTTTTCTAGTAAATTAGGGTGAGTGTAAAAGTGTGTGAGCAATAGAAAGTCCAAAGAATAATATTAGTGGCTTTTGAAAGTTTCAGTTGATCAGGAGGCAGGAAGAGACAGCAGAAGCTGAGCTCCACAGCACCAGCATCTTTACACCTGGGAAGTAATTCAGCAAGAGACTTTGACACAATCTAAAATTACAGGTTTTTATATATTTAAAGGAAAACAAAGAGTCATGTTATGTTTAAGGATAGATACTTTCTACAAAAGGCTGAAAATAGCTCTATGGCTGGGACAATTTTCCATCAAAGAAACTAAGCTCAGATCATCGTATGCAAGTAAAATGCCAGTTACCAAAAGTTTCCGTTAATTTTTATAGCCCATTAGAAGATTACAGAAACATTCAGAGATTCCCCACAGTAATTGTAATCGGTTGTGGTGTGTATAATGTTGTTCTGAGAACATCAATTGCTTAAAATTGATAACAGTTCCACCCTAGAATTATATAGCCAATTATGTGTCTCTTTCATTTGTCACACCAGATTAAATTTCTGGCCCATCTAGTTAGGCAGATTGCCTCTGTCAGTGACCAACATAAGCAATGTTTCAATGTGAGAAAAAAAAGAACACAGTGATAGAAGAAGAGAAATAAATTAGCAGGTTTCACTGTGTATGCTTCCTGAGAATACTAACATGCCATCATATTTCTAGGGTTTATTTACATATATAATGCACAGGCATAATACAATGCAAAATACTGAATGGAAAAAGTCTGACACATGTTGAGATACATAAAAATCATGTCAGAACATCTTTAAGGATATGTGTGGCTATCACTATGCACATTAGTCATCCTCCTGTTTTAAAAGAAAAAAATCTCAATTGCCTTAAACAATAAAATCATATTGGCTCATATGATTGAAACTTCTAGAGTGAAGGCAGTATTTAGGCAGTGGTGTTTACTGGGACTTTAGTTCTATTCCATTGTCACCATCCCAATATCAGCTCTGACTTCAAGCTAACTTTCTTACTTTAGCTTGAAGGATATCTGTAATTCCTGTGGGTACATCATGATGGTTAATATCTGTGTCAACTTGACAGGGCCAGGGGATGGCCAGATAACCAGTTAAACATTATTTCTGAGTGTGTCTATGAGAATGTTTCTGGAAGGCATTAGCATTTGAATTGGTGGACTTTGTGAAACAGATGGTCCTACCCAATGTGCCTGGGCAGGATCCAATTCTATGAGGGTCTCACTGACTCAAACAAAAAGCTGGAACAAAGCTTCATTTGCCTTCTGCCAGACTGTTTGAACTGGACCATCAGTCTTCTCCTGCCCTTGGAGCTCCAGTCCCCAGGACTTCAGACCAAGACTGTTATCTGTACCATTGGCTCTTGTGTTGTAAAGTGCTCTAAATTCACCCTTAGCTTTCCTGGAGCAGCATACAGAAGGCAGATGGGGGGATATCTCAGCCTCTCCGTAAGTACAGGAGCCAATACCTTAAATTAAATTTCTTCTCTCTCCCTATGTTTTTCTCTTGGTGTTTCTCTGCCTTTCTATCTCTCTCTTTCTCTCTCTCTCTACACACACACACACACACACACACACATACACATACACACATATATAATCACCTATTACAGTACATTCCTGGCCATTTAAAAAAAATTTTCCTTTCTCATTCCAATGGAAGAGGATTGTCCTGCCTAATTAGAGGAAACACTAAGGTCTTCCATCCATTAGCAAACTCTAAGGAAAACTCTAAGGAGCTCTTCCCTATATCTTCCTTGTCATTTCCTATACTTACACAGTCATGGAAATACATCACAGACTATGCTGAAGTTTTCTCCCTTTATCATCTTCAAGTGTCTCTAGACAGGGGTAAAATATTTTTTATCATATCTACAATATGGTGTATAGTGCTAAATTCATAGCTAAATTCACATGCCTGATATGTGGTTGATGATGAATACCTTAAACTGAAATGTAATTAAGTAGAATCATGCCATGCTCTAGAAATGCCTACGCAAATTTATATTGTATTTTTGTGCTGATTGCATTATTTTTTACCTCTATTTTCTTCAGCTTCTACTTGCTTGGGATTGCGCCTTTCACTTAAGGGGGCAGTGTTATAGTGAGAAAACATGACTTATTCAATTAAGCCCCTTTTCAAAAGATACTCACTTAAACCTGCTGAATTGGGTAGTCTGGGTTGAAGGAGAAACCATATTTTTCGTGTAGTATAAGAATGTGTTGGTCTTATGGACAAAGAAAATATCATACTTAATTTTCTCATGAGAATGCATGATTAACAATTACACATCTGGGAAACATCTATGTATCAGCTATCCATCAATATTCTGGGTAATTCGTTTACACTTCATTGAAAGACCATTCATGAAGAAGGTTTAATCATCAATCCCACTTGGAGTTTTCAAGGGGAAGTAGAGTTAATTTTATGAAGAAGAGTATCAATGAAGGAGAATGAATTTCTACTCAAATCCCTGAAGAGCCTCTTTGGTTAGTAACAGAATTCTCTTGGATCATCCCTATCATGGAGTGAAGTTCCGGTCTAGAATTAAAGGCAGCCCTGTAGCTTATACTATCTCCAATAGGGAGTTTGTGCTGGAGTTTCTAATAGTATGGAAGGATAGTAAAAGATGTTTTTGCTCTTTCCCACAGGCACCTTTGATTACCTTCTCCAAAGCTGGTTGAACGAGGGCACAATGATGCAAAAGACAAAACTAAGCAATGGACTTTTACAAAATAAGATGAATAGAACACTACCACACTTATCAATTATCTCAATAAATGTCATTGGCTTGAATTTGCCACTGAAGAGGCATAGATTGGCTGATTGGATTTAAAAACACAAGCCAGTTATTTGCTGTCTGCAGGAAACACACCTCAGGTCAAAAGACAAATTAAAACTCAGAGTTAAAGGTTGGAAGTTAATTTTTCAGGCAAACGGAATTCAGAAGAAGAGAAGGGTTGTAATTTTATTTTCAAGTACATGTGGATTTAAAGCAACTAATGTCAGAAAAGACAAAGATGTCAATTCATGTTGGTCAAGGGAAAAATATTACAAGAAGATGTTTCAATTCTAAATATTCATGCACCCAATTTAAATGCTCCCAGATTCTTGAAACAGACCTTGCTCAGTCTGAGCAATATGATATCTTATAACACCATGATTACAGGGGACTTTAACACCCCTCTCTCAGAGTTGACCAGATCCTCCAAATAAAAATTAAATAAGGATATTAGAGATTTAAATGAGACCCTAGAACAATTGTGCGTGGTATACGTATATAGAAAATGCTATCCCAAAGATAAAAAATATACATTCTTCTCATTGTCCCATGGAACATTCTCCAAAATTGATCATATCCTAGGCCACAAAACAAACCTCAACAGAGTCAAAAAAATTGAAATTTTACCTTGCATCTTCTCAGACCACAAGACACTAAAAGTGGAACTCAACTCCAACAAAAATTTTCAACCTCACACAAAGGCACGGAAGTTAAACAACCTTATGCTGAATGAAAGTTGGGTGAAGGAAGAAATAAAAAAGGAAATCATTAACTTCCTTGAATATAACAACAATGAAGACACAAGCTACCAAAACCTGCGGGATATAGCAAAAGTAGTTTTGAGAGGAAAATTTATCACTTTAGATGCCTACATTTGAAAAGTAGAGAGCACATCAACAAACTCACAAGCAACCTTATGGAATTGGAAAAAGAAGTTGAATCTAAGTCTAAACCCAGCAGAAGAAAAGAAACATCCAAAATTAAAATCAGAGATTAATGAAATTGAAAACAAAAGAATCATTCAGAAAATTAATGAAACAAGGAGTTGGTTTTTTGAAAAAATAAATAAAATACATAAAATAAATAAAACACATAAAACTCCACACTAACTAGAAATAAAAAGGTAAAATCTCTAGTAACCTCAACCATAAATGATAAAGGGAAAAAAATAACTGATGTCACAGAGATTATCTCTGAATACTACCAGTAACTCTATGCCCAGAAATTTGATGATATAAATGAAATGGATCAATATTTGGAAACACACCCTCTCCCTAGACTTAGCCAGAAAGAAATATATCTCCTGAATAGACCAATTTCAGGCACTGAGATTAAGGAAACAATAAAAAAGCTTCCAACAAAAAAAATGTCCTGGTCTTGATGACTTCACCCCAGAATTCTATCCAACCTTCCAAGAAGAACTTATTCCTATATTGCAGAAATTATTCCAAAAAATTGAAGAGGAAGGAATCTTCCCCAACACATTCTATGAAGCAAACATCACCCTGATACCAAAAGCAGGAAAAGACCCAACTAAAAAGGAGAATTTCAGGCCAATTTCACTAATGACTATGGATGCAAAAATTCTCAACAAAATCCTATCCAATAGGTTATAGCTTATCATCAAAAAAGTCATACACCATGACCAAGTAGGTTTCATCTAAGGGATGCAAGGCTGGTTTAATATACATAAATCCATAAACATTATTCACCATATCAACAGAAGCAAAAACAAAGCCCATATGATCCTCTCAATAGCTACAGAAAAAGCATTTGATAAAATCCAGCATCCTTTTCTAATTAGAATACTGAAGAGTTCAGGCATAGGTGACACATTTCTTAAACTGATTGAAGCTGTCTTTGACAAACTCACAGCTAATATTTTACTGAATGGAGTTAAACTGAAAGCTTTTCCACTTGGAACTGGAACCAGACAAGGTTATCCTCTGTCACTATTACTATTCAACATAGTGCTGGAAATTCTAGTCAATACAATTAGGCAAGACAAGAAAATAAAAATCATCTAAATGGGAGCAGAGGAGGTCAAACTCTCTATCTTTGCTAATGATATGATCTTATACCTAGAGAACCCTATTCAACCACAAGATTCCTGGAACTCATTTAAAAATATAGTAATGTCTCAGGATATAAAATCAATGTCCACAAGTCATTTGCCTTTGTATACACCAATAACAGCCAAGATGAGAGGCTAATTAAGGACACAACTCCCTTCACCATAGCCCCAAAGAAAATGAAATGCCTAGGAATATAACTAACAATAGAGGTGAAGGACCTCTATAAAGAAAATTATGAAACCCTAAGAAAGGAAATAGCAGAGGACTTTAACAAATAGAAGAACATACCATGTTCATGGCTGGGAAGAATCAACATTGTTCAGATGTCCCTACTTCCCAAAGCAATCTAGTGATTCAACGCTATCACTATTAAGATACCAACATCATACTTTCAAGATTTGGAAAAAATGATTCTGCATTTTGTATGGAACGAGAAAAAAATCCGTATAACTAAGGCAGTTCTTAGTAATAATAACAAAGCCCGGGGCATCACCAAATCAGATTTTAGGCTGTACTACAAGGCTATAGTGATCAAGACAGCATGGTACTGGCACAAAAATAGAGACACAGGCATAGGATATTGAATAGAAAACCAGGAAATGAAACTAACAACTTACAACCTCCTAATCTTTGATAAACGAAACAAGAACACACACTGGGGGAAAGACTCCCTATTCGATAAATGGTGCTGAGAGAATTGGATATCCATATGTAAAAGACTGAAACTGGACCTGCACCTTTCTCCACTCACAAAAATTGATTCAAGGTGGATAAAGGACTTAAATTTAAGGCATGAAATGACAAAAATTCTCAAAGAAAGCATAAGAAAAACACTGTAAGATATCGGCCTTGGGAAAGATTTTATAAAGAAGACTGCCATGGCAATTGCAACAACAACAAAAATAAACAAATGGGATTTAATTAAACTGAAAACCTTCTGTACAGCTAAGAGACAACAATCAAAGCAAATAGACAACCTACCCAATGGGAAAGAATATTTGCATATTTTGAATCAGATCAAAACTTAATAACTAGGATCTATAGAACTTATATTAATGCACATGAAAAAGAGCCAACAATTCCATACATTAATGGGGAAAAGAGATGAACAGAATCTTCTCTAAAGAAGACAGATGACTGGCTAGCAAACATATGAAAAAATGCTCATTCTTCCTAATTATTAGAGAAATGCAAATTAAAACCACCCTAAGATATCATCTAACCTCAGAGAAAATGATCCATATCACAAAAATGTCAAAACTGCAGATGCTGGCATGGATGTGGATAAAAAGGAACACTTTTACACTGCCGGTGGTACTGCAAACTAATACAACCTTTTTGGAAGGAAGTATGGAGAACCCTCAAAGAACTCAACCTAGACCTCCCATTTGATCCCGCAATCCCATTACTGGGCATCTATCCAGAAAGAAAAAAAAAAAAAAAAGCAAAACCCTTTTATTATAAAGGCACTTGTACTACACTGCTTATCTCAGCTCAATTTACAATTGCTAAAATGTAGAAACAGCCTAAATGCCCTCTCAACTCAGAAATGGATTGGCAAGCTCTGGTATATGTATACTATGGACTATTTTCAGCCATTAAAAAAATGGAGATTTTGCAGCATTTGTATTAAACTGGATGCAGGTGGAACACATTATTCTTAGTGAAGCATCACAGGAATGGAGAAGCATGAATCCTATGTTTTCAACTTTGATATGAGGATAATTAATGACAATGACTTGGTGGGGGAGGGGAGAGGAGACAGAGAAGGAGAGAGGGGGTGAGATAAAGGAAAAGAAAAATAGAATAGAAAAGTAATTTATCTCACATAAATTGGATTTAATTTTGACCAAAGCACATTATTTGCAAAATAATTCTTAATTTAATTTGTTAATAATGTTATTTTGGATATTGCATCCTCATTTATAAGTGAAATATGTTTGTAATTTCCCTTTATAATAATATATTTTTTCCAATTTTAGTATCAGATATATGCAGATGAAGTAGAATGACTTTGAAGTATTTCTTCTTTTTCTATTGTCTATAAGATTTGGCATGATCTGCTTTTTGAAATTGTCTTCTATTTTTATTTATAAATATTAGTTGTCTATTTTTTGAAACTTTGGGGAAAAAAAGAGGAGAAGTTAACTGATGACTGCATACTGAACCTCAGAATCAAAGCATTCTATTATAGACATACTTTTATCTGACAATGTGAATGTTACTTTTTTTGCATTATTATTATTATTGCTCAATATTTTGTTGCAGCAATTATCTGATTTCTTTTCCAAATATATTTATCTTCATTCATTCTTTATGATGTTTTTGTTTCTAGTCCTTATCTTAAATATTATTGTTATTTCATTTTAAGCCTCTTTAATTTTATGAAGGCAAAAAATGGAAACCAAATAAATACATGTATATATATAGAGAGAAAATTTTAAAAAAGAATAACATTAATTGTATTGTATATCTTGGGTGTTAGATCCCTGCTTGGGCACTGTTAGGTTGGGGAATAAGAATGGAGGTAGGGAGTAGAAAGCTTTTGAAAGGAAGATAAAATCTTAACTATAAAACTGGAACATTGGTACATGGACGTGGACTTCAGCATCTTGCTCTGATGACATAACTCTGTTGCAAATATTAATTATAGCCTATGTACAAGTTAATTATCTGAGTACTACAAAATTGGAAGTCTACTTGAATCATTTCTATCACTAGTCACTCGGACTATGACTTCAGAAGCAGCAAAAAATAAGTTTTAAGTTATAGCAAAAAAAGTGACTGGAAATTCAGAATTGCAAAAGAGGTAGTATTTTTGCAGTAATCTGGAATCTCATAGTGAAGACCAGTACTAATAACTCAGAGGTCATACATTTATATAATTTCTTGTCTAATGAATGCTGAATACTCACATAGCTGAATGGCATGCTTTAGATGAATTGTGCATGTGTGGGCTTATTCATTTACATTTTAATCACTTTATCTTCAGCAAAAAAAAGGTACCAGCTCATTTTCATTGAGAACATCTTTTTTTTTTATTAGAAGAGCAATACATAGGAAACTTAAGAATAATTTTAGGAGTGTTTGTATTTGGTGAAAGCAATATAATCAGATCATTCATTTTATGAAGGTTTAAAAGAAAAGCTACCAAATAATTAGGAATGAATATACCTTGGGTAGGAAAGAGTACTGGGCATGTGACATGATAAACTCTAGAACTAGTCCTTCCACCCTGCCCCAAGAAGGTTTCTGCATTTGTAAACTGAATATTTCTGTACTAAGCTATATCTCTGGGAAATTTGTTTCCCAGAGATATAGCTTAGTACAGAAATATTCAGTAACAAGAGACTAATACCCTTTGCAAAAGAACATTGGGATGTATAGCCATGTGGATGAGAGCTTCATAAAATAATTTATAAAATGGAGATCTCCCACCACTAAGTTTTATGTACCTGAAATATGGCAGAAAATATTTACAGGCTGAAGCAACAGACATAGTGAGCTGATTTGACCACTTCTTGTCATTCAATGTAGATGTTGAAAATGAACATTTTATACTATCAATTTGTCTTGTGGTCTTTGGAAAATTCAAGAAGAAAAGATAGTATAGTCCAAGGTATTTAAAGTAATTCACTGAAAAATAGAAAAAAATAAATTTAATATATTCCTTCAGTGTAACATTTTATTCTGGCAAATAAAGCAAGTTCCCATTATGTCCTGGACATTACTTTATTGTATAATAGCTCTTATCATATTGTATTAGAATAATTTACAAGTACTTGAGGATAAGGATACTTTCTTACTTATTAGGAGTTCTCAGTACCTAGGATGGCTGTTATCACATGGCAAGAATTCAATCCTTTTTCTTGAATAGGGCACCAGCCACATATACCCAGGCTGATGGGTTCAAATCTGACCCCGGCCAGCTAACAATGACCACTGCGACAACAACAGCAAAAAAAGTATTCTGGCGTAGTGGTGGGTGCCTGTAGTCCCAGCTACTTGGGAGGCTGAAGCAAGAGAATTGCTTAAGCCCAAGAGTTAGAGGTTGCTGTGAGCTCTGATGCCACAGCTCTCTACTAGAGCAACATAGGGAGACTCTGTCTCAAAAAAAAAAAACAAAAAAACTTCCGTGATTGAAAGAAGATCCTCAGCTCATTACTACTCTGGTCTGAAGTTTGTTCAACTGTAACTGGAGAACAAAACAAACTGTATTTTTTCAGTTACAAGAAAAAAAGTCATTTCATTAATTGTTTTGCCTTGCTTTCCTTAATTACAAAGGAAACCCTAATCCTTACATGTACAGAATAAATATCTAAAGAAAGTACTCAAATTGGACTGAGTAACAGGCAATAGACTAAGGAATTTTTTTAGTGTTATTATAGAAGTCTTTATGCTTTGAGCCAAATTAGTTATGTATATTTAACTATTCATCTCAATACTTCTTAATTAAATAAATCATAAAATGAATAGCTTTCCTCAGGAAAAGAGTAAGTGATCAGCTCTTCATAAAAGCATTTATTATTTATGTTAATATGCTTTAAGCTTAACATTTTTTTGTTTTCTTACATACATTTTACTTATTTATTTTGGCAGGGGGCATATACTGACAGACTTATAAATTCCAAATTCTGATTTATAGTCACCTTGACCTTCCTTCTCTAATCTTCTTCCTTTCATTTTTTTCACTTTCTTACCACAGCCCTGGCAGGAGAACCAATTCTGTAATCTACAAGGTTTTACCTCTGAGAGAGAGAGAGAAAGGCAGACCTGGCAAGGACTGCCTAGTTGAAAGGACTTTACCAAATTGCTGTAGCAGAGATTAAGCGATCAGGGACAGTATAAAAAATCAAGGAAAAGGTATTCTAGAAAGTCAGATGCCCAAAACTGTCAGGCCAGCTTGTCTTGACATTAATAATGTCAATGTACATACAATTAGTTCTCTTTTCTTTCTCCCCAAATTATCCTGAAATTAGGAATCTGCTTCACTTTTCTTTCCAAAATATCTTTTGTGTCTGATGAAAGTTTCTTCTTTCCTTACCAAACTAAGACCATATTCTTCTAACATATATGTCACCAAATTTACAAGGCCCTTTTAAGTTTCTTCAAGACTGTTGTATTTAGAGAGAGGAAAAGAAAGATATATATCCCTTGCACCTAGCTAATTTCCATCATTATTAATATATTAAAATGTTTTCACTCAAAGAAGCCTTCTGTTAACCATCATTATAGATGGTTCTGTCTTCTCTAAAGAAACTAAAATCCTTTAGATAACATATAACTCATTATCTTCTTTTCCTCTTTAAGTGATTGGGGTGAATTTGATGAATATGGGATATCCAAAATTATTTCATCCCCTTTCCTTAAATTAATTAAAGATTTTTTCTTTGCATACAAGTGCCTCCTGACAGCATTTGCTTCTTTTGATCCCATAATTCTTCTTAAAGTGTACTTTTACAAAGCTATGTATCTCTAACCACACTTAACTTGTTTGCTAAAACCTGAGTTTAATGGCCTATCGGACATGTACCCTTGAGTGTCCTCCAGACACATCATAATCAGTATTTGAACATCTAAACTCATTATCTCCCATACCTGCCTCATCTCTGGGGAGCCCTCCTTAGGTGAACGGCACTAATATTCAGTTGCCTAACATAGGAGACAACTGTCTTATTTTGACACTTCTCTGTTTGCAACTTTTCAATGGCTTCTATTTCCTTCGAGGAGAAGGCTTCAACTACTAAATTTGACTTACAAGTCCCGTTATGTTTCATTTCCCTGCTCACCTCTCCATCCTTAGCTTTTCAACAAGAATTTTTTCCCCCTGTATAATCACTTTAGTCCTTTAAGAGTCTCATTTTTTTCCTTTTATCTAAATCTTTAAATATGCTCTTTCTTCTCACTGGTGCATACCTTTCCCCATTCTGTGATAAGCATGGTGCACACAGGGAAGAAAAATCTCTTTGTTCCTGCCCTTAAGACAATGCAGAACACTGAGTAGACACTTGGTATAAATAAGATTCCACTGAATTCCTCAGACTTGTTGCCACTTATTCTGTTCTTTAAGAGTTTTTCTGTTGTTATTGCAATTTGTTTGTTTATTTGTTTTAAGGCAGGATGATGAATTTTTCAATCTGGGTTTTTATAGAATAATGAAACATTTTGAGAAAGACCAAGTATATACTTTATCACAACAATATTCTGAACAATCTCTGAGTTTTGATGAAAAGATACAGTCATGTTTTTTAGGGAAAGATTGCTGGACAGAAGTCCCACTTCACCTCATTGAAGGAGAGCCACATATCTGATGAGAGGCATAGTGAGGGCCTGTGACCCATGGAGGTCATCACATGAAAAACTATTCCTAACTGATCTTTTAAATATAAATGAAGTATGTAAGTTGTTTATACCTAATTTATGATATAGCTGGGAAAGAAAAATTGTATTTTTTAATGATTTCATGTTGTCCATTTATTGCTTTCCACTTTTTTTTTTTATTATTTAACAATTTAGTTTCAAAAGGTTGGACAAATAGACTTATAACAAAGAAAAAATATTGTCATTTTAACTTTCATGTTTATAGTTTTAAATTTGTGCTACTAGTAATATGAATTCATTAATTTAATTTACTTTGTAATGTTCATTATCTAACTAGCTGCTTCTGATTTTCAAAAAAACCCTCCACATTCATAATGATAATAATCGGCTTATCCAACATTTTTATTAGTTGAGTTTGTTGAGATACTTGATGGCTGAAATCCAAGCAATATATGCAATTTGCTCTGAATTTTTTTTTCCCCATGAGGTGCTACAGGTTTATAGAAGTTACTCAGGCACTGGAAAATGATATACCATCTACAAATGCATTAACACTACTCCAGATCTTCAAAAATAGTTACGATTTTACTCTACTGGATTCTACAATTAGAATCAAATCAAAGAATAGTAACAGTAAAAACATCAAGCTAATTTGGAAGGATGTGTGCAATTCAGTTCAACCAGAAATATTTCTTCAAGCTTTGGAATATTTTGCCCCGATCATTTTAGATTTCAAAATTAAATTTCAATAGCTAGATGCCCATATTACTATCACTGAACCTGTCAAAGTGACAGAATGTCTTATAAACAGTAAGACATATACATTATTAGCCATCACAGATCCTCCTTTTGGTTATTGGAACAGATGGTAGGAAAAGTACACCCTGGAAACTACTTGACTATCAGGATTGAAACTTATCCAGGATAAATAAAATTACTAATTAATTTGCTTTGCTTCAAATACAAATTGAAGAAATGTTCAAAAAAAGTTAGAGAGAAGTGTAGACTTAAAAACTTCATAAATGTGTTTTGTTTTGTTTTTTAGCACAAGGCAACACAACAAATAGAATAGAACCCAAGAAACATATATATCAATAAGTTTAATTGCAGAAATGAAGACGTACGATTGACATAAAATGTCTGCAGTAATACATAGTGGTGATTGTATCTGGCTGGTTGAGACACTATGACAGGGGTGGAATGTCCAGCCAAAGCTATAGTGTTTGATGAAGACTGCCAGTATTTAAGTATAGATGACTATTTTTGATGACACTACTAGTAATATGAATAGATTTTTAATCTTACAAAACTTAGCCACTAATAGGTGAGATACACTTTTATTAAATTTAATTCTGTCTACAAACTTTTGGAAAGTTAAGGTTGGATAAACATAATTAAGTTTATGATGAAGGTAAAGTACTTCAATCTTCTGAAGAGCCACATATTCAGCAAGTGACTTACTCATTTACTATCTAAAATTATTACATTTAGTTCATTTTCCAGTGGCTATATGATGAGCTCTTAAAGCATGGCGGTAATAAATTGTTCGCATATATTGTAAGGATGTGCAAAATTCCACTTATAGTGCATTTGAAGGGACTTTATCACAGTAAAGCTGCTATGATAATTATAAGGCATTATAGGTGGTTACACATAACAACTTTATTCTTTCATCATGTTCCAATTGCATAGCTTTTATGCACATCAACTTACCACATACCCAGAGATAGCATCTCTGCAGGTAACAAATACACTCTTAACATAAGTAATCTTTGAATTATATAATATGTAACACTTTAAGGATAATATCTTATTACTTACTATTTATAAAAAGGACAAATGACATGGGAGTTGATAATTTTGGATATAATGACCATCACATTCTTCATATATGTCTTCATATATGTCTTCATATATGTCTTAATATATGTCTTTATAAATCTTCATATATGTTTGCAAATGTGTCATGGTGCTGTTACAAAGACCAAGACCCATCACCTGTTGTGTTTCATTAAAACAAAAACAATTAAGCTGACAGAAGTAAGGGGATTTCCTCTGAATTAAATCTATGTGTTTATAGCCAAATGATTTTCTACAAAGATATGGAGAAAACACATTGGGAAAAAGTAATTAACTTTTCCTTGCCATGTGAACAAACCAACTCAAAATGAATTTAAGACTTAACACTTTAAAGCCTAAAACTGTTAGAAGAAAACATGGAGTAAATACTTAAAGACATGGGTGTAGGCAAAGCTTTGATGGCTAAGAGTTTAAAAATATGGGCAAAAATAATATAAACATGGAACTCTATTAAAGTAAAAAGTTTTTTCATAACAAGAGAAACAACACATTGAAGAGGCCACCTGTTGAATGGGAGAAAATGTTTGCAAACTACTCATCCAACTAGGAACAAATATTTAGCACATACAAGGAACCTAACAGCAAAAAAAATACTAATCCAATTAAGACATGGGCAATGATCTTCACTGAAATCTCTCAAAGAAGGCATTAGAATGACCAGAAAACATATTAAAAAATAGGTTTAAGATGACTGTCAAAAGAGAAATGCAAATTAAAATCACAATGACTATCATCTCATCTCACTTAATGTGACTATTACCAAAAGGACAAAAAAATAATGAATGCTGGTGAAAATGTATAAAAAGAAAATAAAAATAAAAAAGGATCTCTTTTTTTTTTTTTTTTTTTTTTTTTTTTTGCAGTTTTTGGCTGGGGCTGGGTTTAAACCCACCACCTCCGGCATATGGGGTCGGTACCCTACTCCTTTGAGCCACAGGTGCCACCCAGAAAAGGTATCTCTTAAACAGTGTTGGTGGGAATACAAATTAGTACGGCTATGGTGGGAAATAGTATGGAGGTTTCTCAAAAAACTAAAAAATAAATCCACAATAAGACCCAGCATTTCCACTACTGGGTGTTTATCCAAAGGAAAGGAAACCAGTACATCAAAGGGATTCCTACATGCATATTTATTGCAACCCTTACAATATGTAAGATAAGGAATCAACCTACACATCCATCAACAGACCCATGGATCAACAAAATGTGTTATATATACACAATGGAATGCTACTTAACAATAAAAAGAATAAAATCTAGTCATTTGTTGCAAGATGGATGGAACTGGAAGACCTTATGTTAAGTGAAATAAGTCTGGAATAAAGAGATTAATACTGCATGTTCTCCCTCATATGTGGGACACAAGAAAATAAAATTGAGCTCATGGAAGTAGAGAGGAACTCTGGGCATTAGAACCGTGGAAGGGTAATGAGGGGATGAGGATGAGCAGAGACCAATTAGCAAATACAAAGGAAGAGCTAGATGGGAAGAATGGGTTCTTGTGTCTTGCAGCACTTCAGTGTGAATATAGCTAATTATATTTTATCGTAAAACTTTAAAAAGCTATACAAGAAGATTTTGAATGATTACAACACGATGAAACGATACGTGTTTGGCATGATGATATGCTAATTACCTTGATTTGATTACTATAATTGCATTTAAGTATGGAAATATCCTTCTGTATCCCATACATATGTACAATTATCATGTGTCAACTAAAAATAACAAAGGAAAAATAAATAAAGAAGAAGACTGAATTACTATAGATGCTTCCCTCCCCACTCTCCTCCCCCACTTTAACCATTTCCCAGGGTGAAGAATTTGTTCTGGATCAGAGAAAGATTTTAATAAACAACAAATTTTAATATCTCAGGAAAAACTCCTGCCAATTTCATTTTTCCCGTCCAAATATTAAAGTGTGAGGAAAGGAGAAAATTAGTCCTAAATCAAAAATAGTTTCAGCAAAGGAAGTTGATGTTACAATCCTGTCTCATCTCTGTCCTGGTGAGTTCTTCTCCATCTCTCTCTTTTTCTCTCTCCCTGTCTCTCCCTCTGTCACTCTGTCTCTATCTTCCTTTTATAATTACTTATTTTTCTCATAGTTCTTGTCATCCTGCGTACTCTTCAGCAATCTCCTTAGTTACTTATTATGTACCTCTCCTCTCTGGAACATAAGCCTCATAATGAAAGGACTTGTCTGTTTTCTTGACTAACACATCCTCAATGTCCTAAACAGTGAAGAGTAGCCGATTGATAACTACATATTGCATTAAAAGTTTCCTTTTGTCCTGAGAGCTTGCTCTCCCATATTAGTACCCTACATCACCTGTACTCAGTCTTCTTACTGCTTTTATTACATGTCAGAAGAAGACGAACCACATAATTTGTTGAGACCATTATAAAGATGACATTGTTCAAAAATTATTAAGTATTTTGAGACAAAGAGAGCAGAATATTAAACCAACTACAAGTACTTCTGAGTGGGCAGCTGTTTACAGCTCTATAGGTCTCACATCTAGGAAGCCATCCCTATTCAAACCCTTTTCTAGTTAGACTTTAATGTACATTTAAACAATAAGGAACCAAAGATTTTTTTTTAACATTTCTAAGCATGCCATTATTTATAGATATCCAACTATAAAACAGATCAAAGTTGGTATATTTGCTTAGTGATGTATCTGAATTGAATCTATAGAGATGGAATAGGTTACAGAGAAGTAAGGATAGAAAGCTACTTCCATTTAAAGTACATTTAAAAAAAAAAAAAGTGCATACTCTCCATGTCACTGTTAAGTATGTGTTAACAGTAGATGTCTGTAGGACAAATAATATATCTCAACACTACACACAAGTTGGGCTGTGACATGGAGAAGGGTGACAGCTGTTGATGACTCTCTGTACAGGAGTATTTAATCAGTTTAATAGCTCGTAGACAGCCAGGACTAGTATCAATTAGACATCATTCAAATTTTAGGGAACAAAGTTAAAAATTAAAAGACAATTAGTTGGCAGAGAAAGATGGTGGCCGAGTAACAGCTTTCCTGCAACTGGGCATGGCAAGTCTGGGGAGACAAGACTCCAGGCATCTCTGGCCAGTGGGATCTGCCTATAATCATCCTTTTGAGGATACAGGAAGCCAGCAAAGAACTTCTGGACCCCAAGAGAAGGACAAAAACAGTGGAAAACTGGTAAGTGGTTGTGTGTGTTCAATCGATCTAATCACTCTGGCAACCGTGAGTACAAGCAGCAGTGAGACTGCAAACCAGAAAGGTCTTACCTGTAAACTGTTTGGGTGTTCTTGGACTTGGCACTCAGTTGAACTGCCTTGGGGAGAGCTTGAGCAGGAGTGTGAAGAACTTTGGGCATTTTCTGGGGCCCCAGACTAAGCCACTGAGCTAGGTGCAAGAAGAATTGCCCCAGCAAGCTGCACCCTCAGGGTCCCAGAGCAAGGATGGGGGGGGGAAATAACCTAGTGACTGAGCAGCCTCAAGGCAGGGACTGAGCTGACTTACAGCCTTAATCCTTAGGGGCAGAGTGAGACAGTTTTGGCACACTGGAGCCTTGGTCTATTGCCCTGGGTAGAGTGCTGTGACATCACAGCTCATAGCAACCTCACACTCCTGGGCTTGGTGCCGCCCAGACCTCCATAAGACCTGTGCAGCGACCCCCAACTGGTGACCCGCGCCCACCGGGCCTCCACATTCCCTGACCAGAAACTGCGGGAGCCACACAACCCTGCATCCTCCCTCCTGTGTTCTCCCAGACTCCACACTAGCCCATTCATCTGGCCAGAAACTCTGGTAGCTGTGTGCCCTCTGGAGCCCTCCCTGCCTCTGCAGAGAGCCCTCCTCCTGGCCAGAGACTGCTGGAGCCTTGGGCTTTCTGTACCAAAGTCACTGAGCACCAGGCACTCCCAGAACCGTGCGAACCACCCCCAGCCCTGTTGCTGGATCCAGGTGTGTCACACACCATAGCTGCCTCCACTGCCAGAACTCTGTAGCTGGAACAGCCCCAGAGGAACTACACAGGGTCACTCCCGACAAAGATCCAGCAACAATAGAGTGATCCCGCTAGAGTCTAATCTTGGAGAGACATTTCCCCAAATCTGAGGACGGCCAGAGGCAATGATAAAAAACAGTCATGAGGTGAAATCAACAGAAAATATCTAGCAATATGGATAATCAGACTAGATCAACTCCCCCAAAAATCAATGGGGCAGAAACAGCACAAGACCCCATGCACAAACAAATAGCTGACATGTCAGAAATTGAATTCAGGATCTGGATAGCAAATAAGATCAAATTAGAATTGCAAAAGTTATCTCAAGAATTCAAAGAATTCAAATACCAAATGACCAAAGATTTTGACACATTGAGACAAGAAGTTGCATCAAACAAAGATCTGAGAAACACAGTAGAATCCCTCAGTAACAGAATGGAACAAGCAGAAGAAAAGATTTCTGACATTGAAGACAAAGCTTTTGAACGCTCTAAAACCCTCAAAGTAGAAGAGAAACGGAGAGCAAAAACAGACCAGTCTCTCAGAGAGCTCTGGGATAATTCAAAGAAAATCAATATTCGGTGTATAGGAATCCCCTAAAGTGACAAAGTGGCTTCACAAGGCACAGAGTCTCTTCTCCATGAGATTATGAAGGAGAACTTTCCAGACATGCCAAGAGATTTCGAAATTCAGATAGCAGACAGTTTCAGAACTCCAGCACAACTCAACCCGAATAACACATCCCCCAGACACGTCATAATCAATTCCACTAAAGTTAATGTGAAGGAGAAAATTCTGAAAGTAGCCAGACAAAAGAAAACCATTATCTACAAGGGGAAGAATATTAGAATAACTGCAGATCTCTCTGCTGAAACCATTCAAGCTAGAAGAGGATGGTCATTGACTTTTAATCTCCTAAAACAAAATAACTTTCAACCCAGGATCCTGTACCCAGCCAAACTGAGCTTCATTTATGACAAAGAAATTAAATACTTCAATGACATTCACATGTGAAGAAATTTGCCACAACTAAACCAGCTCTCCAGGAAATTCTTAGACCTATCCTCCATAAAGACCAGCGTAATTCTCCACCACAAAAGTAAACTCACCCAAAACATTTTTAATCAAATTCCAACTACCACAGTCACAAAAAAATTAAAAATGTCCACCAGACTCTCAAAAGGCTTATCCATATACTATGCAGCCTTAAAGAAAGATGGAGATTTTACCTCTTTCATGTTTACATGGATGGAGCTGGAACATATTCTCCTTAGCAAAGTATCCCAAAATGGAAGAAAAAGTACCCAATGTACTCAGCCCTACTATGAAGGTAAACTATAGCTTTCACATGAAGGCTATAACCCAACTATACCACAAGACTATGAGGAAAAGACCAAGGAAGGGGAAGGGAGGGGGAAGGTTTGGGTGGAGGGAGGGTGATAGGTTGGGCCACATCTATGGTGCATATTTTTATCTATAATAAAAAAAAAAAAAGAAAGAAAAAAAAAAGAAAATAAAAGCAATGTGGAGATTGTGGAGATTGTGGAGATACAGCCTCTGGTGCAAAGCGAAAGTGCTCTCAGAGTGAGGTTGACTGGCAAACAGAGATTATAAAGGCAAAAGCCTCAGAGAGGGGACGGTAGTCAGAAGAGTGAGGCACAGAGTGTCCCTGGCTGGCCTAGAAGCCCCAAACCACTAATCTCTCTCAACAGGCTGGTTCCAGGTGGTGGGTCACGTGGCACCAGGCAGTCCACTGGTGGTCAGCTCGAGAATTACCAGCTGTGGGTTTCAGGAGTTGTGTTTTGACTTGGTTGCAGATAAACAGGACAGACGCTGGGCATTGTGGCAGGTGCCTGTAGTCCCAGCTACTTGAAAGACTGAGGCAAGAGAATTGCTTAAGCCCAAGAGTTTGAGGTTTCTGTGAGCTGTGATGCCACAGCACTTTACCCCCTCTACCAGAGGTGACATAGTGAGACTCGGTCTCAAAAAAAAAAAAATCCTCATAAAGAGGATGATTAACACTGTTACCTTTTTGTTCCCTCTTGCTAACACTTTCAAAGGTAAAGACAGTTGCTGTTATTCATC
>CAUYPK010019059.1:0-28174 GCA_963574355.1 Loris lydekkerianus
CTTAACTAATATGAAGTAACCATTCTTGTCCTTCCTTACTGTTGTTGGTTTAAAGCCTATTGTATCTGCAAATAAAATTGCAACACCTGCTTTTTTTCTGATTACCATTTGCCTGAAATATGGATGACCATCCTTTCACCTTGAGTCTAAATCTGTCTTTTAAGTTAATATGTGATTCTTGTATACACAAAATATCTGGCCTGAGTTTTTGTATCAAGTTATTAGTCAGCTAACCTATGCCTTTTTAGAGGACAGTTAAAGCCATTAATATTAATGGAGAATATTGATAAGTCTCGTGGAGTTTTGGGTATCGAGGTTTTCAAAGTCCAGTGGACATTTTTAATCCTTTCACCAGTGTGGAAGTTGAAGTTTGATCTGAAGTTTCTGAATGAGTTATTTTTGTGGTATAGGATTGGGTTGGTCATTGTGGAGGATAGGTCTGAGAATATCCTGAAGAGCTGGTTTACTTATGGCAATTTTTTTCAACATATGAATGTCATTGAAGTATTTAATTTTTCCATCATAAATGAAGCTCAGTTTAGTTGGGTAGAAGATCTTAGGTTGAAAGTTATTTTGCTTTAGGAGATTAAAAGTCGATGACCACCCTCTTCTGGCTTGAAAAGTTTCAGCAGAGAGATCTGCAGTCATTCTAATATTCTTGCCTTTGTACGTAATGGTTTTCTTTCCCCTGGCTGCTTTGAGAATCTTCTCCTTCATATTAACTTTAGTGAAGCTAATTATGATATGCCTGGGAGATGACTTATTGGGGTTGAATCGTGCTGGGGTTCTGAAGCTGTCTGCTATCTGAATTTCAGAATCTCTAGGCATGTCTGGAAAATTTTCTGTCATAATTTCATGTAGAAGGGCCTCTGTGCCCATTGAGGCCACTTCATCATTTTCAGAAATTTCTATTATTCATATATTGGACTTCTTCGAATTATCCCAGAGCTCTCTGAGAGAATGATCCATTTTTGCTCTCCATTTTTCTTCCTCTTTGAGAGTTTGGGAGCTTTCAAAGGCTTTATCTTCAATGTCAGAAATCCTTTCTTCTGATTGGTCCATTTTGTTGCTGAGGGATTCTACTGCATTTTTGATATCTTTCAGGGCTGCAAATTCTTGCTTCAGTGTGTTTAAGAGTTTGGTGGTTTTGTCTTTAAATTCGTTAAATTCTTGAGATAACTTTTGAATTTCTCCTCGGATTCCTAATTTCATTTTATTAGTCTTGTCTGTAATCCAAATTCTGAATTCTATTTCTGACATGTCAGCCAGTTGTTTATGAATGGGATCTTCAATTACATCCGCCATATCTTTCCTTGGGCGGTTGAGGGGGTTGATCTATGCTGGGTATTCAAGTTACCAGAGTTTTTCTGCCAATTCCACCCCATGGTTGCTTTACCTGCTTTGATTTTTCCCCTGGGGCTTTGTTGAGGGCCCGTACAGCGTTGTGGCATGAGAGACTGGGGCCCTGTCTGATGTGGTGGGGCTAATTGGATCTGTCTTATTTTTAGATGGGTTTTGTTTGACCCTAGTAAAGCACTTACTCTGGGTTGAAGTCTCAGCTCTCTGAGTGGGCCCTGCCCTGGGAGCTTCCCGGGTCTGTGAGATGCTTCAGGCAAATCCTTTACTCAGGAGTGGTCTCCTCTGGTTTCCCAGGGAGACAGGGGGTGTGATTTCAGCCACCTCAGTTAGCTGCTGCTCTGATGTGGGTCTCTCCCAGCCTCATTCCCATGTCCCAGAGTCAGCACTTCCTAGCCAGAGATCTGTGCACTGTCCACGCCCGACAAGTCCCCCAAGGATCTGGACTCCCAGGGGACAGGCCTCCAGATCTCAGAGGGCGGGGATGAGGAAGCGCTGGGAGCCCAGAGCTGCCGGCCACGAGCACACACAGTTCTGCTCAGCTTTCTGCCTGGTGGCCCCGCCCCTGCTCAGGCCTCCCGATCCTGGAGCGGGGGAGCGCCAGGAGCCCGGAGTCACCAGCAGCGAGCACACCCATATCTGTTCAGCTGTCTGCCCGCGGCCCTGCAGCCGCTCAGGCCTCCAGATCCCAGAGTGAGGGGAGGGGGGGGAGCACTGGGAGCCTGGAGCCACCGGCAGTGAGCTCACACAGTTCCACGCAGCTTCATGCCTGGTTGTATTGCTGCCCAAGGAGGGCTGGGAGTTCAGAGTTGCAGGCAAAGGTTATTTACAGTTTTATACAGTTTTATGCCTGGTAGGAGAATGCCCTGGCACCCTAGTAGGGGAGGTAGGTCCAGGTTTCAGTAGGTCTCTCCCATGGAGTGTAGTGGGACGGCCTTTGATTTCTGCCTGTTTGTTTGTGGGGCTCATAATCTGATCGGATGGGGGAGGGGGGACTCCCATCCGCTTGGTGATGGAGTTTGTACCTTTCATTTGAGTCCCTGTGGTCGCAGCTCTCCTCAGCGTGGTTGATGTGCATTCTTCAACTTTCTCTCTTGATGCTGCTCAAATCCATCAGGTTACTTGCTAAATTTTCATCCCTTAACTCTCCTTCAGGACGGGAGCCTCTGTGGAAAGCTGGCTTCCATCTGCCATCTTGTCTCCCCCCCTTTTCTTTTCTTTTTTGAGACAGAGTCTCACTATCACCCTTGGGAGAGTGCTGTGGCAACACAGCTCACAGCAACCTCAAACTCTTTGATTTCAGTGATTCTCTTGCTTTGGCCTCCCAAGTAACTGGGATGACAGGCACCCACCACAATGTCTGGCTATTTTTTGTTGCAGTTGTCATTGTTGTTTAGCAGACCCTGGCTGGGTTTGAACCTGCCCACCCCAGTGTATGTGTCTTGCACTATAACAACTGAGCTATGGGTGCTGAGCCCCCTTAGCATTTTCTAATACTCTTATATTTCAGAAAAAATATCCCGAGTGTGAACTGATCAGCAAACTGCCTTCTTACTCCCACTGAAAACTCCCTCTTTTTCTGGTTCATTAACAAATTCTAGGGGTTCAATGTAGATGGCTAGGACCATGAGTGCTTCTCTCTCCCAAATTCTTTGACTCTGAGCTTTCTCAGTATCTAGACTCATCTGAGTACAACTTTTTCTCCACTTAGCTTACTTAAGAAATTCTTGGAATTTTTTTGCCATGAAAAGTTATCAGAAAAATAGAATGAGAAACCATGTGTTCATTGTTTTTTCATTAGGATTTGTGCGTCTTGTTGGAGGAGATGGACCCTGCTCAGGGCAAGTGGAAGTGAATTCTGAAGGAGATTGGATTCCGGTTTCTGATGGGAACTTCAGGTTCCCCACTGCCCAGGTAATCTGTGCAGAGCTGGGGTGTGGCAAGGCTGAGTCTGTCCAGGGGAACGTGTCCTTCAGAAAGGCCAGTGGACAGGTCTGGGCTGAAGAGTTCCAGTGTGAGGGGAAGGAATCTGGCCTCTGGTTCTGCCCAAGAGTGTCCTGCCCTGGAGGGACTTGCCACCACAGTGGAGCTGTTCAAATCAACTGTTCAGGTGAGACTCAGGACATCAGTTAACTTTCTAGCATATTCTTTTAGGGTAAGAAAAATATGAAATTTTGCTGCCTGTCTTCTCCTTCTAGAGTACACAGAAGTTCGGCTCATAAAAAATGGTTCCTCCCAGTGTGAGGGACAAGTGGAGATGAATATTTCTGGACAATGGAGACCACTCTGTGCCTCCTATTGGAGCATGGCCAATGCCAAAGTCCTTTGCCGTCAGCTCAGCTGTGGAGTTGCCATGTCTACCCCACAAGGAAAGTTCTTTGTGGAAGGAGGGAACAGGATCTGGAAAGACCAATTTCACTGCTCAGGGGCTGAGCCCTCCCTGTGGCATTGCCCTGTGACTACTCTGGTTGGTCCAGACTGTAACCATGTTAACACAGCCTCTGTGATCTGCTCAGGTAAGAGATAGCTAATGGCTGACTTGTACTCAGGATATTATTGAGGGAAATGTCTCTAAGAGCAGAGAATGTGGAAAACTGACCTCAAAAGTGAGACAGTTTTTGATGAAAAATGGTTCTTCATATTGCTCATTCATTTTTTAAGTCCAAGCAGGAAGTATTAAGGGAAACCCTATCTTTTAAAAGTAAGATGTTTTTATTTAAATGTAATGAATAGGGAATAGTGTAGAAACAACTGTAGCTCAGTAAATCATAATAGTATGCACACAGTTGCATGACTCAAACTAGAGTAACTAAGAGAAAATTAGCAGTAACTGGGAGTCACCTTCCTGCTCCATCCATGTTTTGCATTTTCTTCTCTCCTAATTTCTACAACTGTAGAATATTTTTAGTTTTTTTTTGAATGGTATGTAAAAATCATGGAGTATATTCTCTTTTGCTGGTAATTTTTTTGACTCAGTATTATGTTTGTGATTCTTCTATGTTTTGTTTATAGAAGTGAAAATGTTTTTTTCATTATTATTGCTGTAGAATATTCTAGTGAATGACCACATGAACATGCACATTAGTCCCTTCAACTGATTGTGGAATATTGAGTTCCTTCCAATTTTTTATTTTTATTTGTAGACAGTGTTTTTCTCTGTCACACAAGCTAGAGGGCAGTAGGATCAGCCTAGCTCACTGCAACCTCAACCTCTGAACTCAAGTGATCCTCCTACCACAGCCTGCCAAGTAGGTGGGACTATACATACCCACCTCTATGCCTGGCTAATTTTGTCTCTTTTTAGTAGAGACAGGGTCTTGCTCTTGCTAAGGCTGGTCTCAAACTCCTGAGTTCAAGTAATCTGCTCTCCCTGGCCTCTCACAGTGCTAGCATTATAGGCATGAGCCACCATGTCTGGCCTTCAATTCTTTTTTTAATTGATATATAATATTTGTACTTTTTAAATGAGGTGTTATTGGTCAGCATCTTGCTTCCCTGTACCCAATTACCTGGTTTGATTACTCAGCTGAACTAGAAAGTTCAAATGAGGCCTGTGGTAACTATAGGCAAAAATGAATGGAAAAAGAAAATAATTCACAGGCAGCGTGAATAGAAGTAAAAGAAATTTGCATGTATTTTAGTGTAACAAAGAGAAATTTTATTTATGAAGAATAAAGAGAAAGTTTAGAGCACTTCCAAAGAGAGTTGGAAGTGAGTTCTTCTCTTGAAGTAGAAGAGGTGAGAGAGAGAAGGAGATGCAGAGGCAGTGCAGAGGTGTAAATGTCTCTTCCTTTCCATTTGAGAGTGTTCCCCTCACCACACCATGCTAGTACCTACAGCTTTGGGACCTTGTGGTGCGGGCTATTTTCAGTGAGGTTAGGTGATATCTCAAAGTGTTTTTGATTTGCATTTTTCTGTGATTAGGGATGATGAGCATTTTTTCATGAGTTTTTTTGGCCATTCATCTCTCCTCTTGGGAAAAGATTCTGTTCATGTCTCTTGCTCAGCGAATGGGTTTGTTTTTTCATTTCTTGTTGATTTGCTTGAGATTTGTAGATTCTGATTATTAGCCCTTTTTCAGATTCATAACATGCAAATAACTTATCCCTCTCTGAAGGTTGTCTCTTTGCATTGTTGATTGTGTCCTTAGCTATGTAGAAACTTTTTAACTGGAGCAGGTCCAATTTATTTATATTTGTTGATGCTGCAATGCCAAGGGAGCCTTCTTCATAAATTCTTTCCCAAGACTGATATCATTAAGAGGTTTTCCCACACTTTCTTTTATCAGCATATAATTCCTTTTTTTTTTTTTTTTTTTTTGAGACAGAGCATCACCCTCAGTCAAGTTCTGTGGCATCACAAATCACAGAGATTCTCTTGCCTCAGCCTGGGTACTACAAGCTACAAGTAGCTGGGACTACAAGCACAGGCCACAATGCCCGGCTATTGTTTTGTTGCAGTTGTCATTGTTGTTTAGCTGGCCTCGGGCAGGGTTCGAACCCACCAGCCTTGGTGTATGTGGCCCACGCTGAAACCACTGTGCTAGGTGCTCCCAATCCAGCATGTAATTCATTTTTTTTTAGTTTATTTATTTTTATTGTTAAATCATAGCTGTGTACATAAGTGCCATCAAGGGGTACAAGGTGCAGGTTTCATATACAATGTGAAATATTCTTATCAAACTGTTCAATGTAGCCATCATGGCATTTTCTTAGTTACTGTATGTAGGCATTTGTTTTCTGCATTTAGTAAGTTTCTCCTGTACCCAACTTACTAATTTCTAACTGGGTGAGAATGCCTCACAACAGAATACCATCAGCTATTTCACATTGCATGCTTTATTTATTGATAGTACACAAGTGTATAACTCCTTGTTATGGTATTGTTTAGTAGTACTGTAGAAAAGAGTCTGGCATTTACTATATTGATTTCTGTAAGCTTCTGTAATTGATAGGTTTCAAACCTTTATTATTTCAAATCTTGAACTAACTGTACCTCTTTACTACTTGTATCATAAGATTTCAGTATGTCAGAGGAATATTATAACACTATCAATCTTTATAAAAGGCTCAAATTCAAAGTTATTTCATGCAGTGCTAATAAAACTTTTAGTGATCATTCATAGTAGTTATGTGTTAAGAAATTAGAACATAGTCTGTACTGTCAGCAGATTGCTTCCTCACAGGAGCCTTCTTATGGGAAACACCAGTTTAATAATACATGTATCAAAATTGCCTACTCTCTGACGAAGACACATGGTTCCTTCCAGTTTTGAAATCCTGTGCTGTCCAGCTAATTTCAAATGGAGGAAAAAGTATTTGGACAAAGTAAAAACAGTAAAAATGTTACAACAATCAAATTAGAGATCAGAGAAGGGTTTTGTTAGCATGGATTAGTGGACTTCCTTGATAGAAATCATATTAAAACCTCAGAATGAAGAAGGAAATGTTTTGAAAAAGCCATAACTGAGGTCAACTCTCCCTCGTTTTTTCTTAATTTTGCTTAGTTTGACCTCATGTCTATACATTTTAGCATACATAATCAATATTACGCTGGTAGGGTGACTTAGTCTGGTTATTCATAAATAAGATTTAATTCTTTAAATTCATTAAGACTTCTAAAATTGGAATAAATTGGAATAAATTTGAACAGATCAGCTAGTCACAATGTATGGACCTAATTTGGACTCATGTAGAAAATAGAATAAAAAAAAACATTTATGAGGTAGTCTGGGAAATTTGAAAATTTGTCCTTTTATATGATGACATTAAAGAAATTGTTAAATTTTCAGGAGGTATAGTTATTACATTTTTTAAAATTATTTTTTTAGACATACATTCTAAATATTTGTGGATAGAATGATTTACTTGGAATTTGTTTCAAAATAATGGAGTGCCGTGGGAAGTACGTGGGCCCTGAGTTGGTCGCTGTTAAAGGTGGACGTGAGGCAGCTCATTATACTCTTAAGTTACCTTTCATAAGTTTAACATTTTCCATAATTTAAAAAATCCAAAAAATAACACAATTCATCTATTTGGGTTTATAAAACTTTTAGATATCTTTATTCCTTATAAAATGACACAGAAGCATTACTTACACAGAAGCATTCCATACCATTTTCTTTTCTTTCTTTTCTTTTCTTTTTTTTTTTTTTTTTTTTTTGTAAAGGACAATCTCATTCTGTCGCCCTCAGTTAGAGTGCTGTGGCGTCACAGCTCACAGCAACCTCTAGCTTTTGGGCTTAGGCGATTCTCTTGCCTCACCCTCCTGAGTAGCTGGGACCACAGGCACCCTCCACAACGCCCGGCTATTTTTTGTTGCAGTTTGGCTGGGGCCGGGTTTGAACCCGCCACCCTCGGTATATGGGGCTGCATCCTACTCACTGAGCCACAGGCACTGCCCATACCATTTATTTTCCATAATCTATATTCCTGATTCTCTGTTTTTTGTTGTTGTAGTTGTTTTTAGCTGTTGTTTAGCTGGCCCAGGCCGGGTTTGAACCCACCACCCTCGGTGTATGTGGCTGGCACCGTAACCACTGTGCTACGGGCACCCAGCTCCCTGATACTCTCTTTGCTGTTAGAAAGGAACTATTAAAATTGTTACATGGTGTAAAAGAACAACAAGGGGGGGAACAGAATGTTGTGCCCAGAATGCATTATATTAACTCCTTTGTTCTTCTTCCCTCCCTAAACTAATGAAGAGTTTTTCGATTTGGGGAGGTTTGGTGGGGACGGCACAGCCAAGTTATCATTACATTATAGAGCTACCATTCAACCGTGTCTACATTTTATCACAAATACACGTATATTTATGCATAAATATATGGAAAGTACTTATACACGGTGTCCATAAAGTTCACGTGCTAAAATAGTTTGCTGTTTTAATAGTTGGCTATTTTAAATAGCATGTGAACTTTACGGACACCCTGTATGTATTCTCCACATTTCATGCTTATAATTTATTCTCTCCAGAGATCAATATTTTAATTACCAAAGCTCTAGGTAACTTGTTGCTAAAATAGTCATTTTGTGTTTTAAAGAGAATTAAGTGCAATTCCTCAATAGCATGAATAGTATGTGGAAGTAATAATTTTTGATAATCAAAATATTAATAAATTGGTTACAAATGTGGAAGATTTTGTTAAGTATGAACAGTATATTATTTAAAAAAAATTTTTTTAGACAGGGTCTCACTCTGTCACCCTGGGTAGAGTGCAGTGGTGTCATAGCTCACAGCAGCCTCAAACTTCTGAGCTTACACAATCCTCTTGCCTCAGCCTCCTGAATAGCTGGGACTATACGCATGTGCATCCATGCCCAACTAGTTTTTTCTGTTTTTAGTAGTGTTGGGTCTTGTTTTTGCTCAGTCTCTTATCCCAAACTCCTGAGCTCAAGCAATCCACCCACCTCACCCTCCCAGAGAGCTAAGATTACAGGTGTGAGTTATCATACCTGACCTATTTCAAAATTTTAAATATTAGAAAGGAATTTCAAATTTAAAACTATAAAGTAGGATGCTCTTATTGAAAAAATCTGCAGAACAAGAGCAACTAAAATGCTCAGTATATGTCTCTACTTCACAGTCCTATGACATGATTCATTATACACATTTAAAGATTGCAATAAACCATTCAGGCCAGTAGTTACAAGGATTTAACTTCCACTAATGCAATACATTTGGGAATAGGGTTTTCTAGTAAATTGAATGCTATGAAGAACTGAGTATTTCTGTTCACTTCAAGCCCTTATGTTAGTTTCTCAGCTTCCCAGTCCTTTCCCTGCTATGCCTTATCACTGCCTTAAGTGTTAACTTTCTAAAAGGCAAATCTGATTATCATTCACTGGTTTCAAAAACTCCAGTGTTACCAAATTGCCTCAGTGTGGCACCCACAGTCAGACTTGTGGCTTCATCCTTTGACACACCCTGTAAAGAACTATATGCTCAAGCACACCAAACTCTGTGCTGGTCCCAGGGAATGCTATGTTCCTTTTATGAAACTGTGTTTTTCAGTGCTCCGTTCTCCATTGGAGTGGTTTTTCTCCTCTTCCCCATCCATATTGTAAGACTCAGCTGAAATGTCTCATCTTTGAAGCCTCCCCAGTTCCCCAAAACAAGTCCAATTATTCCTTCCTCTGTTTTCATAAACACTTTTAATCATGTGACTGCATTTTGTAAGGATTCTTTGTTTAATTTATTTTTATTTTTTAAAGACAGAGTCTCACTCCGTGACCCAGGCTGGAATGTAGTGGTAGGATTTTAGGTCACTGTAACCTTGAACTCCTGGGCTCAAACAATTCTATTTTAGCCTCCCAAGTATGACAGGGGTGTACCATCATGTATGGATAATTTTTTAATATATTTTTAGACGTGGGGTCTCACTGTTGTTGCCCAGGCTGATTTCAAACTCCCAACCTTAAGCAATCCTCCCATTTCAGCCACATGAGTCACTGGGGTTACAGGCATGAGCCACTGGCTTATACTTTATTCTAACCATTTGGTAGTACTTACCACCCCTTCTGTGGATTGATTCAATCATTCATTTATGAGGCACTAATTGAGAAGTTATGTTCTAGAAACTGTTTGGTACTACTAGAGACAGAGTAGTTATTAAAACAATCTATGTCTCTGCCCTGTTAGTGGAGGACATGTGGTAATGAATGACCCAAATGTCTATAAAGGTATAATTTCAATTGTAGCATCTGTGAAGGTGGGGTCTTTATTCAATTCCCTTTGGTACAGTGCCCACCCCCCACCCATTGTGACACACATAGGACAATTCAGTAAATGCTCAAAGAAGTGAATGATAAATATATAACCATACATAAATGACATGGATTTTTTAGATTAAGCTTTTTATTTTGAAACAATTATAAACTGACACATACTTGTAAGAAATAATAGAGATCTTGGGCAGTGCCTGCAGTTCAGTGAGTAGGGCACTGGTCCCATATACCGAGGGTGGTGGGCTCGAACCTGGCCCCAACCAAACTGCAACAAAAAAATAGCCAGTTGTTGTGGTGGGCGCCTATAGTCCCAGCTACTCAAGAGGCTGAGGCAAGAGAATCACCTAAGCCCAAGAGTTGGAGGTTACTACGAGCTGTGACACCACAGCACTCTACCAAAGGTGACAAAGTAAAACTCTCTAAAAAAATAAAATAATAGAGATCTTATATCCCCTTAGATCCCTAATTTCCCCCAAGAATAACATCACTCTACCAAAGGTGACAAAGTAAAACTCTCTAAAAAAATAAAATAATAGAGATCTTATATCCCCTTATATCCCTAATTTCCCCCAAGAATAACATCATAAAAATCTACAGTACAATATCATAACTAGGAAATTGTTATTGATACAATTCTCCATTCTTTCTTTTTTATTGTTAAATCATAGCTGTGTACATTAGTGTAATCACCTGTACCCATTCTAAGATGCACCAAAGATGTGGCCCCACCCATTACCCTCCCTCCACCAAAACCTCCCCCCTCCCTTCCCCTTCCTTGGCCCTTTCCCCATAGTCTTGTGGTATAGTTGGGTTATAGCCTTCATGTGAAAGCTATAATTTAGCTTCATAGTAGGGCTGAGTACTGGGTAAACTGGTTGGCAACCTGTAGAAGATTGAAACTGGACCCACACCTTTCGCCATTAACTAAGATAGACTCTCACTGGATAAAAGGTAGGTGTTATCATTTTGGGAAAATAAAGTAACTTCCTGAGGATCTCACGTTAACAAGTAAAAATGACAAGGCAGGGTGCTTAACCACATACCATATATACTCGAGTATAAGCCGAGTTTAATTTTTTATTGTTAAATCATAGCTGTGTACATTAGTGCAATCGCCTGTACCCATTCTAACATGCATCATAGATGTGGCCCCACCCATTACCCTCCCTCCACCAAAACCTCCCCCCTCCCTTCCCCTTCCTTGGCCCTTTCCCCATTCTAACATGCATCATAGATGTGGCCCCACCCATTACCCTCCCTCCACCAAAAACCCGAACTCAGCACAAATTTTGTGCTGAAAAAAACTCGGCTTATACTCAAGTATATACAGTGTTTCTAACAATCATCTCATTGAACCTCAAGTGGATGTTCTACATGTCTAATTCAATATGCAAGAATTATTAGTCACTCAAATACTTTTGGCTCCAAGCACTATAGGTTATAAAATAGAGCACCCATAACATATCTAATTTGGCAGAGAAGATCACTTGACTTAGCTATAAAATATGGATTATAACAATCAAGTGCATCTTGCTTCCTCCCACAACTTAAATATTATTCTTGAGAGAAATCTTTAACCTGACTTTATCCAAACATGCATTCTTTCTAATTTGAGTAGAGAAATAACTCTTGCTTTTCCATTTTTAGTTTGTGTCTTCCAAGTGCCTTTCCCTACTCACATTATACAAATTCATCCTACATGGAAAGCAGGGTTTTCAACATTAAAACTATTGTCATTTGTCCCAGATAATTCTTTGTTGTGGGTGGCTATCCCATCCATTGTAAAATCAAGATTGCTTATCCATATTTCCAGCCCAGAGCACCCTCCCAATTGTGACAACTCGAAATGTCTCCAGACATTACCAAAGGTCCCCTGAGAGAAGAAAAGTTGATTCTGGTTGAGAAGAATTCAACCAAAGAACTTTTAATCTCTCTCTCTTCCCCCCCCCCACTGTTTTGTGTGTGTGTGTGTGTGTGTAGTTTATATACCTGTTAAGCATTTCTGCTAGACATCCTTTGTGCCTATCCAAATGCATGCTTCCATATTCTTCAGAAGTAGAAATTAAGAGAAATTTCTAAGTGCTTCTCTTACCCACATGACATTGGACAGGCACTGAAGAAACAGTAAACACCCAATCTTATAACTGTCAAGGAACAATAAATAATCATATTACACAAGACATATCTTAGTGATAAAAAGGACACCATCTCTGGTGAAGACTAAATGTCCATAGATTCTGTCTCTGTCTGCATCTATACCGTTGTAATGAAATATTCAAGATTTTTCCATCAAGAGCTTTAAACTATTTTCCTTATGAATATGGATTGGTCAAATGAAGTGTTTTGGCTAATGGGGTATTTGCAGTCATGATACAAGCAGGGACCATATCATACCTGGGCATTGTGCTCTGCTTGAAACTCATCCACCAATATATAAACTATTCTAGTCGACTGAATAATGACAGGCAAGTTACTCTATCACCCACACTGTCTCAACTAATAACCCAAAATTGCACAGGTAGCCATCAATTACTAGCTGACCATGAATACATGAATGAGCGCAATGGGATCAGCAAAAAAAATCACACAGATGAGTCCAGCCCTAAGTATCCCTAAGAATCATGAGGTAAATGAATGACTCTTATTTTAAGCTATCACACTTGAGGGTACTTTGTCACACAGCAGTAGATGACTGATACAGCATCCATTTTTACCTATTAATACTTGTGTCCAAAACAGGATTCAAAATGCCCCTACCAGGGCAGTGCCTGTGGCTCAGTGAGTAAGGCGCCAGCCCCATATTCCAAGGGTGGCGGGTTCGAAACCAGCCCGGGCCGAACTGCAACAACAACAACAAAATAACCAGGTGTTGTGGTGGGCACCTGTAGTCCAAGCTACTCAGGAGGCTGAGGCAAGAGGATTGCCTAAGCCCAAGAGTTGGAGGTTGCTGTGAGCTGTGACACCACGGCATTCTACCGAGGGTGACAAAGTGAGACTCTGTCTAAAAAAAAAAAAAAATGCCCCTATCATTGTCAAAGAAATAAAAAAATGCTAATTCAACTGCTGGAAAAGAAAGAGACTTCAAGTCGTATTATAAAAGAAGAGATGGCTTACATAGTCCTTCTATGATTCCTATAATGACATCCAGCATTTTATAGAATATTTGAAGAAAGCAATACCTTTAGTAGAAATTCCCTGTTAGTGCACTTGGGCCTTTTCATATGAACAAAGTACAGAATGTAATAATAAGAGTCAAGAAGTAGGCAGCCCAGTGCAGAAAGAAAGGGAAGAAAGGTTAGCTGAAACTACAGTAGAGATCATGCTATGAGGAAGGGAGCTCATCAATTCTAAAACTGGTATCAAAATTGAATCCATTAACCATTTGGGCATAACTAGCTAGAGAACATTGTACAGTTCTCATTACAGAGAATGCACTGCTTCTAGCAAAATATTTAGTACCTTAAAAATTACTTAATTAAAGAATTAATTCTGTTTTGGGTTTGTTTGTTTTTCAGTTTCTCCTACCTGAATATTCAAGACGATATTCTGGAGTTAAACATGAGCAAAACGAGGTAAGCAGTGCTCTCTACAGAATTCAGTGTAAACAAGTATCTTATTTGTTTGAGTGAGCTACTTTTTTAACTTGAGTATTAAAATAATTAGCAATGAGTTTTTTTAAAGTTATTATACTTTGAATAAGATCCCTTATCATGTTCTAGGCCCTCATAAACCTCATTCACCAGATGACATGAGAAGGCATCTGTGCTAAGTATCAAATCACCTTTTCCTTCCTCACATAGCCTAATTTCTGACAGTCTTAACAACAGTCTTTAACCAACATTTGTTGTTGTTATCAAAATTAGAATGAGGTCCCCTGTACTAACAAGAGTCCTCAAGTGTAATCTTTATCTACACATATCTGTCTGCCTATATATCATCTATCTACATGCATTTTTAACTCTGACTGAAATCAGAGTTTCAATCTAGAGGTTCATCAGGTAAAAACAACAACAAAAAAAAGACAGACAGACTCGGCACCCATAGCTCAGTGAGCAGGGTGCTGGCCACATACACCAAGGCTGGCAGGTTTGAGCCCCGCCCGGGTCTGCTAAACAACAATGACAACTGCAACGAAAAAATAGCCAGGCCTTGTGGCGGGTGCCTGTAGTTCCAGCTACTTGGGAGGCTGAGGCAAGAGAATCACTTGAGACCAAGAGTTTGAGGTTGCTGTGAGTTGTGACGCCACTGCACTCTACCGAGGGTGACACAGTGAGACTCTGCCTCAAAAAAAAAAAAAAAAAAAAAAGACAGAGAAACTGTTAGCTGCCATGTAAGTGGAATGGTACTAAGTATTTTTAAAATGTTGATTCTTTTCATCTGATGATAATAACACTTTATATTTGTACAGAATGTTAAAGAGTATAAAAATGGCTTTTTAGTCACTTTCTCCATTGGTTCCTTACCACATTACTCTAGTGTGGACAGAGAAAGCATCATTACTACCAATTTATAAAATGGGAAACTTAAGTGTAGATAAATTAAAATACCTACCCGAAATCATCAATGAGTAAATTCGATGAAAAGTTTTGAGCAATCTGTATGTTTAGAAAAAGGGGTCTGAGATGAGTAATTAAAAAGGAATTCATAAAAAACAACCTGATTTAATAATAGCAAAAGACTTAAGTACACATTTGTTCAAAGAAAATATATGAATGGCCAACAAGCATTTGGAAAGATGCTCAATATCACTAATCATCAGCAAAATGCAAACCAAAAATCAAAATCACAATGAGATATCATCTAGCACCCTTCAGGATGGCCATTACAAAAGTAAATAAAAATGGAAATAAATACCAAGTGTTGGTAAAGATGAACAGATATTCAAATACTTGTACACTGTTAATAGGAATGTAACCAAAAAAGGTTAGCTGCTATGGAAAACACGACAGAGGTTTCTTAAAAAATTAAAAATAGAATTATCACATGGTCCGTCAACCCCACTTTGGGTATAGAGATGACGTCCAGCTTATTATATTTCAACTTGAAATTTTCCAACTTTACAATGGTACCAAAATAGTACATATTAATTAAGAAGACTTACTTCAAATTTTGAATTTTGATCTTTTCCCGAACTATACCCAATACTCTTTTATGATGCTGGACAGCAGCAAGGCGCAGCTCCTAGTCACAAGGGTAAACAACTCCTACTCTATAACTTACGTGGTGAGGAACCTGTGGCCTTCTGATTTCAAGATCATTGTTTTTTAAACACTAAAGAGGCAAGAAAAGCTTCATCTTTCTCTGTTGCACCCCTTTTAATGAAAGGATTTGTTAGAATTTTGATTCACTACAAATGCCGAATTTAAGGAACAGTAAGGCTACAAAAGTTTCCTTAAGTTTCCAGGTTCCCAACCCCTGTCAGACATGTTGCCAGGTGGTTTGCTCAACTCTAAGCTAATTTATGTGTTGTGAACACAATTTAAGGTAGGCTGGGCTAAGCTACAATGTTAAGAAGGTTTAGGTGTATCAAATGCATTTTAGGCTTATGATATTTTCAACTTATGGATTGATCAGGGCATAATTCCAGTGTAAGTCAAGGGGAATCTGTAAATAAAAGAAACTGGGAACAGGGTCTTGAAGAGATATCTACATACTTATATTCATTGCAGCATCATTCACCATAGCCAAGATATTTAAGTAGCCAAAACATCCAATGATCAATAAATGGATAAAATATGTGGCATATATACATAATGAAATATTATTCAAGCTTAAAAAAGAAAGAATTCCCTCCATAGGTTACAACATGGGTGCACCTTGAAGACATTATACGAGGTGATATAAGCCAGTGACAAAACCACAAAGACTGCATGATTCCACTTAGCTGATGAATTTAAAGTATTAATAGTTAAACTCTTAGAAAGTAAAATGGTCATTGTCAGGGATAGACAGAGAGGGGACATGGGAGTTCATAAATTGGTACAGAATTTCAGCCTTACAAAATGAAAATGTTCTAGTGATCTGTGGCAGAACAATGTATATGTAGTTAATATAATACTACTATACTATACGTTTAAAATGTTTAAGATGGTAATTTTTGTTATGAGTTTTTTACTGCAATTTAGAAAAAAGTAAGAGAATTCATGAACCAGGCAAAGCATGGAATTTTTTCTTTCACTTTTGGATTAAGTAGATTTAAAGGAGATCTTTGAGTACCGTAATAAATATAATCCTGTAAATCGCAGTGACTCTGATATATTAAAGTTCAGTGAAAAATGACCAATTTACTTTATGTCCTTACTACTTCTGCTTGGATACTCCTTGCAATCCGTTTGGGGAAAGCAGAGTATGCCAATACCTCTCTGTCGTGAACACTGTGGTGCTCTATCAGGATAACTGCCCAGGGTCAATGAACTCACACCATAGATATTGGGAATAATGAATGCAAATGGATGACAGCTGCATCTCCCCCTGGGGCCTGTTCTTGGTTAATCCAGGGATACAAGTTACAGGCCACTTGTTTCAATTTGAAACAGCTAGGAAGGATCATCCCAGCTCCAGCACTCCTACTCAGACTGGGTGAGGCTTCAGTGACAACTACATTGTGATTCAGGCTTTCCCTCTGCCCAACATTGCCCTCCTCGCTTCCCTATAGGCACATCCATTAGGAACACCTCCCAGTAAATCTTTTGTGTGCAACTTTTTAGTCTCGGAGACCATTTCCAAGGAATTAATTGAAGACACTGACTCTTTGGTCTGTATACTTAACAGTTACTTTCTAAAACATAAAAGTAATGTGTTGTTTCTAACCATTCATTGCTAGAACAATATTATTTAAAATTAAGTACTTATTGGTATATCACATGTTATATAATTCAATTGAATGCTCCTAAAATTAAGAAAAATGTTCTAGAGGATTGGTGGTATATTTATTATTTAAGAGTTTATAATGTATTTTTATACTTGGTTATAATTAAATTTCAATTATCATCTGAGTTGCTGTTTATTAAGTGAAATATGAACATATTCTGTAAGAAAAATATAAGAGAGTTGGACAAGTCCAAATTTGGAAGTTTTGAACTCTGTCTCCATAATGACATTGGAAATGTAACCATGATTGTACATTGGTTTGATGTGATTGTGTTGAATTAAACTTGGCTTTTAAAGTTCTGAGTCAGTGTACTGCAGGTATGGAAAACACACTAACAGAAGAAGTGAAAGTAGCAACATCAAAATCAATTTACGTTTTCATTTAACTTGTAGAAAAGCACACACCATGTCAAGGAGTGCAATAATTACAAACCATACAATAGAATCCAAAATCAAGGGTAGAAAACAAGTAATATTTATGTAGGGAAAATTGTCTGTTACAAGAACAAAAATAAAATTACAATGCTTGTTTCTTTAAGACAACTCCACTAAACCATCTCAAATTTCTTTTGAAAGAAGGAAAGGTACTCATAAATAAAATGTATTATTTCAATGGTTATAAATCATGTTATTGAAATAGCAATGCTTCCAGAAGCATTAGCAGGGCAATTTTGATGTACATATTTCCTATTGCTTTGAACTTGAATCTTATTGTCCTAATCATTTGATGAATAAGTCTAAAATTAAGAACATAAAGGAAGTCCAGCAAATCCGTGAGCCCACAGTTTATGGTTTCTAAAATAGAAATATAACCTACTTATTCAAAAAGACCTGCAAAGCTATATTGTTATAGAGTTGATGTGTTATGGACCTTTTTTTTTGTTGCTTAAAAAGGGGAAATTCTATCAATCAGGGCTAATGATAATTCTATTTTTAAAAAAATAAGTAAATCATATGTAAACCTTGGTAATATCATACTTTTTCCATGATAGTATTGTTTTACATAAAATATATGGTTTCAATATTCTTAAATTTGTTAGTACTTATTTTGTGGCCAAACATATGATCTATCATTGGAGAATGTTTCATGTGCACTTGAGAATAATGAGCATTCTTCTACAGTTGGGTGGACTGTACTGTATGTCTGTTAGGCCCATTTGATCTAAAATATAGTTCAAGCTCAATGTTTCCTTATGGATTTTATGTCTGGATGATCTGTCTATTGTGAAGTCCCCTACTATTGCTGTATTGCTGACTCTCTCTCCCTTCATATATCTGGGTGTTCCAATGTTGGGTGCATATATATTCACAATTACTACATGTTCTTGAACTGATCCCTTTATCATCATATAATTTTCTTTTTTGTCTCTTCTCACAATTTATGACTTAAAGCCTGTTTTGTCTGATATTAATATTCTTATCCCTATTCTCTTTTGGTTTCCATTATCAAGAAATATCTTTTTACACCTCTTTTGTTTCAGTCTATATTTGTCCTTAAAGGTGAAGTGAAACTCATGTACATATTATATAGTTGTGTCTTATTTTTATATCCAGTTGGCCATTCCTTGTCTTTAGATGGGAGAATTTAATCTATTTATATTCAAAGTAATTACTGATAGGTAAGGATTTACTACTACCAATCTAAAATTGTTTTCTTGTGGTTTTGCAGGTCTTTTTTATCCCTAAAAAAATACAACAGACATATAAGAGATTATCTATGACTACTACAAGAAACACTATGCCAAGAAATTTTATAATGTGGAGGAAACGGACCAATACCTGGAAGCATACCATCTCCCTAGACTTCACCAGGAAGAAATAGATCTCTTGAATTGACCAATATCAAGCACTTAAACTGAAGAAACAATAAAAAAGCTTCCAACAATAACAACAACAACAAACAAACAAACAAACAAACAAAAAAAAAAAAACCCTGAACCAGATGGCTTCACATCAGAATTCTATCAAACCTTGAAAGGAGAGCTTGCACCTATACTGCATAACCTATTCCAAAACACTGAGTAAGAAGGAACCTTCCCCAACACGTTCTATGAAGCAAACATCACTCTAATACCAAAATCAAGAAAGGACCTAACTAAAAAGTAAAACTACTGACCAATTTCACTAAGAAATAATGATGCAAAAATACTCAATAAAACCTTAACCAACAGATTACAGTTGCAGATTAAAAAAATTATATATCACGAACAAGTAGGCTTTATCACTGGGATACAAGGTTGGTTTAACATACACAAATCCATAAATATAATTCACCCTATGAACAGAATCAAAACCAAAAATCACATGATCCTCTCAATAGATGCAGAAAAAGCATTTGACAAAAACCAGCATCCTTTTCTAACAAGAACACTTAAGAAAATAGGCATAGGTGGCAAATTTTTTAAACTGATTAAAGCCATCCATGACAAACTCATAGCCAATATCATACTGAATGGATTAAAACTGAAAGCATTTCCACTTAGAACTGAAACCAGACACAAAATCACTATTGCCACTGCTATTCAACATACCTCTAGAAGTTTTACCCAGAGTTTGCAAGTTTTGCAATCAGGCAAGAGAGGGATATTAAGGGCATTCAAATGGGGGCAAAAGAGGTCAAATTCTCCCTCTTTGTTGATGATATGATCTTATACTTAGAAAACCTCAGAGACTCAACCACAAGACTCCTGGAAGTGATCAAGAAATACAGTAACATTTCAGGGTATAAAATCATTGTCCACAAATCAGTAGCCTTTTTATAAACCAATAGTAGCCAAGTGGAGAAGCAAATCAAGGAAACAATTCCCTTCACGGTAGCTTCAAAGAAAATGAACAACCTAGGAATACACCTAACAAAAGAGGTGAAGGATCAATGGAACTCTAAGAAGAGAAATAGCAAAAGACATTAACAAATGGAAGAATATATCATGCTCTTGGCTGGGAAGAATCAATATTGTTAAAATGTCTATACTATCCAAATCAATGTATATATTTAAGGCAATCTCCATTAACATATCAATATCATACTTTGAAGAACTGGAAAAAATAGGTCTTCATTTTGTATGAAACCAGAAATAATCTCATATAGCCAGAGCAATTCTTAATAATAAAAACAAAGCTGGAGGCATCAATCTACCAGACTTCAGGTTGCATTACAAGTCTACAGTGATCAAAATAGCAAGCACAAAAATAAAGAAATGGGCATATGGACCCAAATAGAAAACCAAGAGATGAAACCAGTCTCTCATTGCCATCTGATCTTTGATAAACCAAACAAAAGCAAACCTTAGGGAAAAGGATCTCTATTCACTAAATTGTGCTGGGAAAACAAATAAAAGACTGAAACTGGACCCACACTTTTTAGCACTTATAAAAATTGACTCAAGATGGATAAAAGATTTAACTTTAAAACATGAAATGATAAAAATCCTTGAAGAAAGTGTGGGGAAAACTCTTGAAGATTTTAGCCTAGGGAAAGATTTTATGAAGTCTTCAGTGCCAATCTAATCGCAAGAACAACAAAAATAAACAAATTGGACTTAATTAGCTAAAAAGCTTATGCACAGCTAAGGACACAACAATTAAAGCAAATAAACAACATTCAGAATTGGAAAAGATATTTGCATATTACAAGTCTGACAAAGGGTTAATAACTAGAATACAGAGAACTCAAATCAATCACCAAAAAAAGAGCAAACAATCCCATTTGTCACTGTGCAAAAGACATGAACAAAACCTTCTCTGTGGGCGGCGTCTGTGGCTCAAAGGAGTAGGGCGCCGGCCCCATATGCCGGAGGTAGTGGGTTCAATCCCAGCCCCAGCCAAAAACTGCAAAAAAAAAAACAACAACAACAACAACAACAACAACAACAAAAACCTTCTCTGAGGAAGACAGATGAATGGCTAACAAACATATGAAAAAATGCTCATTATCCCTAATCATGAGAGAAATGCAAATCAAAACCTGAGATATCCCCTAATCCCAGAGAGAATAGCCCAGATCAGAAAGCCCCAAAGCTACAGACGGCAGTGTAGACTTGGAGAGAAGGGAACACTTTTGCACTGTTGGTGGGACTACAACCTAATACAGTCTCTTGGGAAAGAAGTATGGAGAATCCTCAGAGAACTCAAAATATACCTTCCATTTGATCCCACAATCCCATTACTGGGCAGCTACCCAGAAGAAAAAAATCATTTTATCATAAGGAAATTTGCACTAGATTGTTTATGCAGCCTTCATTTACAATCACCAAGATGTAGAAACAACCTAAATGCCTATCAACCCAAGAAGGGATAATAAACTGTGGTATATGTATACTATGGAGTACTATTCAGCCATAAAAAGGATGCAGACTTTACATCTTTTGTATTAACCTGGATGAGTTGAAGAACATTCTTCTCAATGAAGTATCACAAGAATGGAAAAGGAAGCATTCAATGTACTCAATACTAATATAAAGCCAGTAGATGATCTAATACATGTCTACACAAGATAAAAACTCAATTCAATTCTAATTGGTGGAGGGCAAAGAAGGGAGGAGAGAGATGGTAGGAGGGGAGGGGATTAGTGTGCTCCCACTTAATGGGCACAATGTAAGGATATATGTTATACCTCTTTGGTATGGAACACAACTACAAGAGCAACTCTACTTAACAAATGCAAACATTATAACCTAATTGTACCTTGAAATTAATCTGAAATTAAAAAAAATAAAACCACAGATGCTATACCTTAAAGGATTAAGTTGTTAAAACTCTAAATTTCTGTATCATTTGCCCCTAACATGAATAACCCTCTTGTGAGTAAGTGAGTATCACCCCTGTGTGTCATGATATTAAAATAGGGTATGGATAAAGAGAATACAATGGCTAAGAAACACCATAAGACCACATCCAAATACTTGAATTTTCCTTCACTCTAATTATATGAAGTAATTTTACACTATTTACCTTAAATGTAAATCTTATCTGACTAGCCAGCCTCTTCATGTGCTGCCAATATGTCTCCCAATATGTCTTTATTGTTTATAAGTTCGCACATGCTATTCCTTAGTCTTAGGTATGTTATTTGTCTACTTTAATCCTTTCTATTCTTTATGATGAAATTCTTATTTATGCGAAGTCTTTGTTAACAATTCTAATTAGACTAGATAGTCTTCTCTGAACTCTTATGTTGATTTCAGTCTTATGTAAAGAGTCTCTATGTGTATAATCATGTATTTATTTATAAAATTCCAGAATTGGAAGAAAATTGTGGAAATTTCAATACTGAATTTTAAAATCTGTCACCTCTAAGCATTGTTAATCTTAGACTGAATTGCTTTGCATATAATTCAGTAGAGACTTGATATTCGCAAGAGAATCTTCTCAAATAAAAAAAACAAAACAAAACAGATTTTTTATGATCAGCTAGGCTTACTTAGGGTTTAGGGACTCATCACTGCCCAATAGTTTCTCAGGACGTCAGATTAGTGCTATAAGCTTTACATATTAGAATCACACAACCACCCAATAAGGTAGTTGCTACTAAGCCCATTAGAAATCACTATAAATTATTAACCATCATAAAGCAATTTTCTATCACTTTACACATGGATGAGTTATTTAGCTTAGGATAACATTTTGCCATTTTCTACTTAAACTATGAAAAATGCATCTGTTATTTTTAAAAAGCTATTTCTTAGTCTATTAAGTTATTCTGATTATCTGCACTAAAGCAAAATTTTCAAAAACATAAAGAAAATTTTTAAATATGTTCTACCATTAGAAATCAACATGAAGACTGTATTTTCATTTAAGATATTTTTCCAAAAAGGAATAATGGGTTCAGGAATAAGAAAAAAAATCTATTTTTTATTGTTTGGGATTTAGAAAATTTTTCCATTGTGACTTTCACAGTCTGAATTTAGTCTGACTGATGGCTTTCATATAAATACTACCATGTAATAATTACTACCTTGGTGAAGTGTTTATGCCTAATTTTTATTTATTTATTTTATAATAACCTAACCTACTGAACATTATAGCATAGTCTAGCCTACTTAAACATGCTTAGAACACTTATATTAGCCTATACTTGGGCAAAGTCATATGACCCAAAGCATATTTTATAATAAACTGTTGAGTATCTATGTAACTTATTGAAAACTGTATTGAACATGAAAAAAAGAATGGTCGTATGGGTACTTGGAATACGTTTTCTACTGAATGTGTGTTACTTCAGCATCATTATCAAGTTGAAATCTCGGGCTAATCCATTTTAAGTCAATGGAGAGTCTCTTAAGTTGGAGACTCTCTGCACATGTTTTTATTTCTAAGTCTTTTTAGAAAGATAATCAAGGTGTTCTTACTTTTAATTAACTATGAATATATTTGGTAACAAAGTTAAAATATATTCTAAATAAATCAGCACTCTCCCTTATATTACACAGGAAGCACTAAAAGGTTTACTCTTTAGGGTTAAATGGCAAGGAAGATTAAAAAAGGATAAAGGATACATACAAGTTTCACCAATAATTCTGTATCTAGAGAAAAAAGTTATAACATTGTATCATCTGAGACTATAACACAGTTGGACTGGTTTAGACTTTAACTAGGGCAAGAGAAGTGGTGATAAAATTGATTGAAGGCTACAGTATATGTCCAAAATCTTGGGCATCATTAATAAAGCTCACTCGGCTCCGACTTATTGCTCTATTCATATCCTTTCTGGAAGATAAACTACCTCAAAATTCAGGACACAATAGTAATATACTATTATTGCAGAGTTGCCATGAAACATTCCTGGGGCTGTGAACAGGATGATTGAGTGGACCACTAAATGCTGAGAAGTGGATGTGACCAGGGAATGACTTGGCTGTTTGCCAATGTAAGAAATAACTTGATATTGACATTAAGCAGCAGCTGAAGAATCTTTTAATAGTTTTGGTGCTTTTTCTAAATTCTCCAGTTATGCTTCACTGATTAAATTATTAAGAACCTCTGATTTAGCTATTTCATATTTTAGATGTGAGTGAAGATGTTTTGAAATCATTTCCATTATTCATGGTTTCTTGTTTTTCAAAATTAAACTTATAGGATGCTGAGATAATCCCTTTTTATTAGGTTTGCAGAAACTGAGAATACACTAAAAAGCTGAAGAGCAGCATGAAAGCATCATTTTCCTTGACAATATCTTATTACAATAAGCTAGCTTCTTTTTTTCTTAGCTGAACTACATACATTCCAATTAATGTTGTTAAATTAATTGGTTAAAAATGCTAGAGGATTCTACTAACCTTTAGATCAGGCCAAGATATGATTGAGTCAAAGGTCAAGGAAAGGTTAAGTAAGACTCTAAATTTATGAAGAGCCTCCCAATGTAAATTATTAAATTGTATATGATTAACTCTTTTAAATGTTTTTCATTGTCATCTATTTTATAAATGGTTTGCAGAAAATATTGTCTTTCTATAGATTCACTGAACAGATATTAACTGAATGCGTTTGGGCACAACATCTCACCAATGGAATGAATATTATTGGTGGCTTAACCAATATCCATTCCCAAATATCCCTACACCCACTTTAAAATCCTATTTTCTAGGAAAATCACAATTTTCTTCAAATTTCTATGGATCCCATCCTCATGAATAAATCAAGATAATCTCATCTTCCTTACTTTGGTTGAGGAATCCATAGTTTAAGTTAATTAGCATCAGTCCAAATTCTGATCAGACAATAGTAGACATATGTGTACGGCTAATATATGAGGGCTATACAGAAAGTATCCAGCCATAAAGGTCTCTATTGTCCACATTATATGGCTGGATACTTTCCAGACACCCCTAGTATATATAATAATAAAATATATCATTAGTATAGCAGTAGATACATAACCCAGATTGTTCTGATCTGACTAAGGGAAAAAATCTTTGAATCTATCATTGAGGGAAGCGTTTCCCTCTCTCGCTGTAAAAAAAAAAAAATCACATTGCCTCATTTATTTCTGGGAGTTTATCTTGGAACAGGGAGAACAACTAATGAGGAGGTCAAAGCTTACACAGAGGAAAACCAGAACAATGAAAAGGGGGACAGAGCTCTGCTTGTTTTACGCTTAATAGGGAACCCTCTTTACCCTCTGAACTCCAGTTATACAAGTTGAATTATCCTTTTGTAGAAGCCTCTTTGAATGTGTATTCTCTTTCTTGCAGCACAAAGCATCTTAACCATTAAACATGTCACCAGGGTTATAAAAATAAATAAGACATCATTCCTCCATTAAATACATTTCTATTCTAGGGGAAGACAGAAATGCCAACAATAATTTTTCATGAAATACTATGACATTTGCTGAAATAGGGACAAGAAGTGAAATGGTAATATGAAGAGAGAAGCATTCCTCTGGAGGACTGGGCAAAAATAAAAGGTATTTATACAAATAATAGTTTGAGTTGAGAATTAAGAATGAGTTTACCAAAGAGTCAAATGTGACAAATGTGACAAATGTATTCTAAGAAGAGGGAATAGTATATGTCAAAGTATAAAGCTAGCGGCTGGTAATCAGGGAGCTATAAATAGTTTAGTATTTTGGGGGTTTATTGAGAGAGGCAGAAAATGTAGTAAGTAACCAGGACAGCCTAGCATGGACCAAATCATGAAAGATTTTGTGTGCTAAACTGCAAAATTTTGGTTTCATCCTAGAGAAGAAAGGGAATTATTATATAATTTCTACTAATATTATAAAATTGGCATGCTATAAAGTGTATTTGTAGTGGACTTGCAGTGTGTAAGATGGGTTGACAGAAATAGGAAACCAATGAAGAGATTTTGTAGCAGATGGTACCTGAACAAATAAACAAAACCAAAATGATGGTACTGAATGGGAGATAAAAAATTTCAGGATTGTTAATGGGAGATAATTTGTGCAAGTAAGAATATGTAACTATGGCCGAAATGAAAGATTGTTATTTCCTGATTTGTTATAATAATGTGGGGCTTCATAGAAATGTATGTTTATTTATATCTATGAAATAAAAGAGAGCTAGAGAATGAGAGAAACAAAAAAAGGCACATGTTAGCAGCACTGTGTCCAGCAAAAGCTTACATGGTGCTCATTACTGTAAACATTTCCTATGTGCAGGAATGTTTGAGAATTAAACTATTTCTATGACTGAGACAGATAGACAAATGGAGAAAGAGAGAGGGTGATGTCAAAACTGAATTCTAGTCTCCTGACCCCAATTCCAAGCATTTTTCTTTCTTTTCTTTTTTTTTTTCTTTTTCCAAGCATTTTTCTTAATGAAGGGGGAATGTGTAAGCCAGGGTGTTGGATTTTCCATGTTTTCCTTATGCATCTAGTGAGATAATCATGTTATTTTTGGTTTTTATTATATTGACATGATGTACTGCATTAATTGAGTTTTGGATGTCAAACCAACCTTCCGTTCATGGCATGAATCCCACTTGGTAATAGTGTGCAATTCTTTTTATACAATGGCTTAATTGGTTTGTGAATACTTTGTTGAGATAATTTGTGGTTCATGTTAATACAATATATGGGTCTTAGTCTCTTTTCATGTGATGTCTTTGCCTGCTTTTGCTATCATGGCAATACTGACTGCATAATCTGGGTTAAAAAATTCATCCTATCTTTTTTGGAAAAAAATTTAGAAGAGTTGGTATTAATAATTCTCTAAATGTTTGTTATTATAGAATTCAGCAGTGAAGGCATCTGAGACTGAGCTTTAGTTTGGGTGATAATTTAAATTTCAGAATAAATCTCATACACAAGAAGGATAAATTCCAGGGTTATTTTTCTTGCAATATTGATAGAATTGGCAATGGATGTGGGTGCTTAATAAAGGAACAAAGGAAATGATGGAATAACTCTTTGATTTTTAACTCGCCCAATCTGATAAGATGGTATCATCCACCAAAATAGGGAATATAGTAAGAGAAATAGATTTTCAGAAGGTAATCATAATATCAATTTTTGGCATCTTGAGCTAGAAATATCTATGGAACATTTATGTGTCAGCTACTTGACAGATGAAAACATGAACTTGGAGTTGGAGAAGTCTGAACTAGAGATAATCGTAGCATAATTACAGTAATCTTCATCTTAGACTCTTTAATATACCAAATTGGTATTAAAGTTATTTGAATTAAGATGGCGCTAGAGTTTGCATGTTGTCCTCTCCAAATCTTAGGCTGAAATTTGTTCTATTTATTTATTTATTTTATTGTTAAATCATAGCTGTGTACATTAGTGCAATCGCCTGTACTCATTCTAAGATGCACCATAGATATGGCCCCATCTTAGGCTGAAATTTGATCCCCAATGCTGGAGGTAGGGCTTAATGGGAGGTTTGGGTTATAGAGGTGGATCTCTCTTAGACAGATTAATGACCTCCCTGGTGAGAGGGTGAGGTTCACTATTAGTTCCCAAAGGACCTGATTGCTAAAAATAGCATGACATCTTCCCTCTCTCCTTTGCTTCCTCTTTCATCATGTGATTTCTGAACATATTGGCTTCCTTTCACCTTCCATCATTAGTGGAAGCAGCCTGAGAGCCTCATCAGAAGTGGAAGTTGGTACTATGCTTCTTGCACAGTCTGAAAAACCATAAGCCAAATAGACTTTTTTTTTTTTTGCAGTTTTTGGCAGGGGCTGGGTTGGAACCCACCCCCTCCGGCGTATGGGGCTATTGCCCTACTCCATTGAACCACAGGCACCGCCTGACCTCTTTTTTCTTTTTTTTCTTTTTTCACAGTTTTGGCCAGGACCGGGCTTGAACCCACCACCCCTGGTATATGGCGCTGGCACCCTACTCCTTGAGCCACAGGCGCCACCATAGACCTCTTTTTCTTTTTTAAATAAATTATCCAGTCTCAGGTATTCTTTTGTAACAATATAATGGACTAAGACAGATAGCAAATTTTCTGTTATGTGTTTTTTACCACAATAAAAGGTAAAATAATTATTTGACAGCAAATACAGCATAGGTGAGGACTAATCAGCCAGGATGCTGGTTATAAAGAGATGGAGACTCAACATGGGTTAAGTTCCAGGTAATATTAACATTTATGGGGCTCACAGAGAAAACAGGTCAACTACATGGGAATGGCTGAAAGAGATCAGAGAGATAATTGAAAAAAAAAAAAAAAAAAAAAAGAAAATGACAGGGTGTAGTAACACAAATTGAGACAACACAGAATTTTAATTTAAGGGGAATGGGTGAT
>CAUYPK010019060.1:0-45178 GCA_963574355.1 Loris lydekkerianus
ACACCTACCACACGTCCACCCTGGGCTCGGCCCCGGCCGCCGCCGCGCCGGTCCCCACCGGCGGCCGCGGGGGGGGGGGGGCCCCAAGGTCACTGTCTCTCAGACCGTTGGAGGGCCAGACTATAGTTTAAAAAAAAAAAAAAAAAAACTATGAACAAATTCCTATGCACACTGCACATATCTTATTTTGAAGTAAAAAAACAAAATGAGAACAAATACAATCACACCGCCTCATGTGGCCTGCGGGCTGTAGTTTGAGGACCCCTGCCTTAGAAGGACAGGAGGTGTGGATGTTTCCAAAGCGGCTTCTTGCTGAAAGTGGACGTTGGTATAGGGGAAAGCAACTAAGGATTCCTTTCCCTAACTTGGTTAACTCTTGCAACCTATTCCCAAACTTCTTTTGCTGTTTTGCCAAGGCTTTTGTTTGCTAAAGCTTCTTATCTCCTGGTTCTAGCTTTTCTTTCCTCCCTAAAGACTTATTGGTTTTTTTCCACAGAAGAAAAAGTTAGAATTGGGAAAGAAAACGTAGAAGGGAAGAAACCTAGATAAAGGCCTACTGGCTTTTTTTGCAGTTTTTGGCCGGGGCTGGGTTTTGAACCCACCACCTCCAGCATATGGGGCAGGCACCCTACTCCTTTGAGCCACAGGCACCAGCCTGTCTTTTTCTCTTACATATTTCTTTTCCCTCTATTTTTCTCCTTTTACTTTTGTTTGCTGGCAGCTTTTATTTGCTAAAGCTTATTTCCCATCACCAAATCCTGCTGACTATGCCATTTGTCACAGCCCACCGCTACCACCGCTTATCATGGCCAGGGACTTGCCAGGTCTCTGGACGGCTTATCTAGGTTCCGGATGACACGGACTGCTATGCTACCTTGCTAACAATTGCTCTTAGGTGCCTGAAGGCTATCTACTTTAGCAGAAGGGAGAGAGAGATCGTCTTTGAGGGTGTAAAGCAGTCTTCTTAGAAAGATAGATCTTAGCAGTCTTTAGCAGAGCTTAGTAATCTTCAGCAGAGAGACGCTGTGCTGGCGTTCTGCAGGCAGGAGAAGAGACAGAGTCAGAGTGAAGTCCGTGATAGAATGTGCACATTCCCAACGGCCTGCTCCTCCTGCCTAATATAAGGCTGATCTCGTGCCTCTCAACGCCACAGGTGTAGAGACTGCCAATTCACCACTGCTCTCATCTCTCGAGCTCTCTCATGCTTGTTGGGAGAGCTAAGTCCCTCCCCATGCCCTTTTCACCAAGGTGTTCTATTATTGAGCTACAGGTGTTTCTTATAACTCTCACTCCTCCTAGCCGTAGGCTATATGGGCTGCTGCACATGTCATCCCCAAAAGACCCTTCCTGTCATTTGTAGTCAGTTCTCACTCCCAGCCCCCCCGCCGCCCCCCCCCCCCACGCAGCCACTAATCTACTTTCTGTCTCTAAAGAGTTGCCCACTCTGGACATTTCACACAAACATGTGGTCTTGCGTCTGACTTCTTTCATGATGTTTTTAAGGTCCATCCATGTTGTACCATGAATCTCTACTTCATTTTTATATGGATATATTGCATTTTTTCATCCATTCATCCACTGATGGATCAACATTTACCACTGAGGTTCGAGTTGTTTCAACTCTTGGGTTCTTATGAAAAATGCTGTTATAAAATTTATATACAAGACTTCGTGTAGACATGTGCTTTCATTTCCTTTGGGTAGATACCGAGGGATGTATTTGCTAGAGCAAATTTATGCTTAGCTTTTTAAGAGCATGCCAAAATGCTTTTCCATGTGGGCGTACCACTTTACATTCTCACCAGCAGGACTTTGAGTGTTCCATTTTCTCCCATAACCTCTCCAATGCGTGACAGTGTCTATCTTTTTATTAAAGCCAACCCTGAGTGGGTATAAAGTGGTATCTCATTGTGGTTCTGACTTGTATTTCTCTAATAGCTTAATCACATCAAGTAATTCCTCACATGCTTCCGGTCTGGCCACCCACTTTCTTTCCTGCTTATGATCTTGTCTTCCACTCTAAATTAGTCATGTATCTCACGGCCAAACCCTGGAGCTTATCCTCCCCAGTCAGCACACCTCCTCCTCTGTGCTATCAGCGTTGAACATTCCACTCCTAATCATCCCCATCTTTCCAGCTCACTCCTTTTCCACCTCCAATAATTTTTCAACGACTGGGATCAATTCCATGGATCCTGACACATTTCACGGATCCTCTCTCACATCGTCATTTCTGTTTTCATTCAGCTTAGGTTCCAAGGCTAATATCAAAACCATTCCCATGCACCTCTCCCCCTTCACTGTGCTCTCCTAATAAAACTATAATTCTGGTGGAATCTAACACTATAATCTATTACGCAACTTCACCCACACACTGAACATGGCTTGAGAAAAAAAACACATGACCAAGCCTTTCTTTGAATTCATAGCCACACGTCTCAAGACGTGTTTGGCAGCGCATGACAGCCACCTCCCCAAGTTCTATTTATTCACTTTCCCCTTCCCCAGGTGACTATCTCATACCTTGTCCTCTCTCCTCAAACCTTCAATACACCCTCTCCCTGTACATTCTTAGCTGAGGTCTTTCCTTCCAATTTTACTGAGAAAATAGAAACAATTATGAAGACACAACTAGCTGTTGCTGCCACATATATCCCACCTACGGGCATCTGTTCCTACTCTGCCTTCCTTCCTGTTTCTGTGGAAGGAGAGTCTTTCCTGCTGTCTAGGGCCAACTTACCACTCGTACGTTACAGCCCCCCCCCTCCTGTCTACTTATGGAAATGGTTCCATGAATTATTCTCTCTTTTTCTTACAGGCTGCAGCATGCCAGCATGATGTAATAAAACTCAACTAAGACTCTCTTTTGATTCCATATCACTTAGAAGTACCCCCAGTCTCCATTTCTCTACTTACAATAGCAGCAAAATTCTTTGGTGAATTTGTTTTCTATGGTTATTTTTCCCCAATGCTCCTCTAAGTCATCCTCAAACCCACCCCAATTAGGATGTCACTCCCACCATCCACCAACATGGTCCGTGATAAACAAGACAACAGCCTTCGACACCATCAAGTCCACCAGTCAATTCTTGGTCCCCATTTGACCTGACCTACAGCAGTGCTTGATGTAGTTCATCACTCCCTCCCTTTCAAAGGACTTTTTCCAGTTGACTTCTCATTTGACCTCATTGGTTTCTTGTCTTCTTTGCTAAATCTTACATTTTTGCTACTGTTAAATTTTGGAGTATTCGGGCCCTCTCTTCTGCAGGCTCTCCCTCCTAGAGAGGTCTCGTCCACGAGTGTAAACACCTCTCCAAGCCGTGACTCCTCCATCTGCGTCTCCAGCCCGACCTCTCTCCACGTGCACTCACCCAACTGCCTCCTCGGGATTCCCACCCAGCATCTAACACATGTGTCAGATTTAACACATCCAAGGCAGAGTTCGCAATTCCCGCCCCCTCCAAACCTGTCCCTCTGCTGTCTTAGTTATCTTAGTTAATGGCAATGCCATCTTTTCAGAGTTTCAAATGAAAACGCTGGAACTCATCCTTGACTCCTTGGCCTAGCTTTCTGGGGTTGCTGTAATGCAACTGCACACCACAAACCGGGGGCCTTAAACCACAATTATCTCGCAGCACTGACGTGCAGAAGCCTGAGATGGGAGTGTCCAAGGAGCTGGTTTCCCCTGAGCCCTCTCCACTTGGCCTGAAGATGGCTGTCCTCTTTCTGTGCCTTTGTCATTGTCCCTCTTATGTGTCTGTGTCCAAAGTCCCTTCTGATGAGGACAGCAGTCATGTTGGAGTAGGGCCCACCCTAAAGACCTCACTTAAGTCTCATATAAATATAAATTTGGGTGGGGACACAAATGGCTCCATGACAACTCTTCTTACAACTTACATCCAGTCCATCGGGGGATCCCACATTTGAGTCCACCTTCAAAATACAGCTCAAACTTGACCCCTGCTTACCAAGTTCAGTGTTATCAACCCCTCGTGCTTAGCTGACCCACAGTTGCCTCTTTAACCAATGTCCGTGTTTCCGGCTTCTTTTCCTATAGCCTACTGTCAACACAAAAGCCAAAGTGCTCCTGTTACATGAAAGGACAAGGTATGACATTCGTTTACTCAAAATCCTTCAGTGGCTCCCATGTCCCTCGAGGAAAAGCCAAAGTTCTCAGAGGCTCCCAGCCTCCAACACTGTGGCCCTGCTTCATCTCTGCTCTTGCCTGCTTCCCGCTCACCCTTCTCCACTCACCTGCTGAGGACACTGTTCACTGGGCACATGCACCTGCTGCCCCCCTGCTGGAGCTCTCCTCCCAGGCCTCGCACATTCTGACCGCCATCTTCTCCCTTACAGGGAAGCCTCCCCACCTCCGCCTCCCACCTCCCACCTCTGCAAGCTTTCCCCCACAGCACTCAGTACCTCCTGATGCCTGTGCATTTACCTGCTTACTGGTTGGTTTGCTACATCTTCCTGCTTGATACAAGCTCCGTGAGGGCAGGGACTCTTTTTTGTTGCTGCTGTTTTGCTTCCATAATTTCAATGCCAAAAGCAGTGATCAGTTCCTAGTATGAACATGTGTAGAAACACACACGCGTACAGACATACACACTCGTATGTAAACGTGTGCATATGTATTTATATATTGTTTGTTTTTATATATGTATAGATTCATGCTGTGTATTTTATATAGATACATTCTGTATTTGTTGACTGAAGTAATGGCATCTGTCCGTATGGAAAGAATGAAGCCATAGGAATGAAATGCCTTCTCTTTTTCTTTTGCTTCTCTGTGCTTATTTTCCTCTCGCTCCGACTCTCTGCAACTTTTCTTCTCTTCCCATATCTGGCTTTCTCTCTGTCCCCATGTCTTCTGCTGTTTCCTTCCACTCTCTTCCCCAGAGGGAGGCCCCTTCCAGGTCCCTGCTGCAAACACTGCCATCTTGTCTTCTTCCCCACTGTCTCACTTGCCAGCATCATGGGCTGCAGCCCTGTCCTACAATGTCCAGCCTTCGCTGCTGGAAGCCGCCCTTGTGTGTGTGTACTTACTCATAGATAAGATGCTTCATTATTTGCTTCTGAGCAATGACAAACTCACACATTGAAATCACATCAGCCTCTTCCTGGTTCTTTTGCCCCCATACAGGATGGGTTTCAATGGCTGTTTCTTTCCCCACAGGGAAACAGGCAAGAGAGGGAAGTAAGAAGTTAGCACTTGGTAGCCCTTGCCAAAGTACGGGTTGATAAAAGGACCTGGAACAGGGTGACTGGGAATTGGGAACAGGCCAGGGTGGAGACAGACACCTGCAGAGGGCAGTGAAGTGGTACCAGGACCTTCTGGTCTTCAGGAAGCAGCAAGCCCTAGCTCTGTTTTAGCCTTGGTCATGTCAATACCTAGAGGTTAGAAATACCACTTCCTGTGTTTGTCTTTACTGCTGTCCTCTGACTCCTTAATCAAGGTCTATCATTAGGACTGGTCACTTCAGACTCATGACTGTTGCCCTGGTTCGGCAGGCTCCCCAGCTCTGAGCTCACAGGCTGAGGGACACTTTGCAACGCTCTGACCCAGTCTCCTCTTTCATTGCTGAAGAAACTCATGTCCGTGGAGAGGGAACTTTATGGCCCAGGTTCCTGGGAAAACTAAGCTTCTTTATAGTGCAAATTCTTATTTTTTAAAACAATAAATCAGTTTATTTTCATGACTTGTGGCAGGCCATCGTTGAGTTCTCTCCCTACCTCAAACCTTATCAAATAACTAGTGAGCCCTGTTGGCGCCCCGCCTGTATCTCTGACTTATTTCTCACTATTTCTACTATGACCTTTTCTAAGTCAACACCATTAGCCTCCAGAGTGGTCTCCTTACTTCTGTTCTTACTTTCACCAGCCCCTTAACATTCACTTTGTGTGTGTGGGGGGGGGGGGAGGTGAACTGAATGGCACTCTGTTGCTCAGGCTGGAATACAGTGGGGTCAGCCTCATTCATAGCAACCTCAAACTCCTGGGCTCAAGCAATTATTTTTTTTAATGATTATTAAATCATAGCTGTATACATTAATGTGATCATGGGGCACCATACACTGGTTTTACAAACAGTTTGACACACTTTCATCACACTGGTTAACATAGCCTTCCTGGCATTTTCTTAGTTATTGTGTTAAGACATTTACATTCCACATTTACTAAGTTTCACATGTACCCTTGTAAGATGCACCTCAAGCGATCTTCTTGACTCAGCTTCCTGAGTAGCTGGGACTATAGGTGTATACCACCACACTGAAATTTTTCTTTCTTTCTTTCTTTTTTTTTTTTTTTTGTAGAGATAGGCTGTCACTGTTGCTCAGAATGGTCTCCAACTCCTGGGCTCAAGCAATCCTTCAGCATCAAGCCTCCCAAAGTGCTGGGATTATGAGAACGAGCTACCATGCCAGCCTATTCGCTACTTCAGAGAGCAGCCAGAATGGGCTCTTGAACAGCAAATCATATTGCATCACTCTTCTGCTTCAGCCATGCGCTGGTTTCTTATTGTTCCAAAAGTGATCTGCAGACCCCTTGCTGTGGACTTCAGGGTGTTTATCTCCTGCCTGGTCCACTCTCCTAACTCACCTGGACACACGCAGACCTCACACATTATCCTCCACTCACATGGTTCTTCCTCAAACCCATTGTGGTTTCTGATATTATTCTCTGATGAAAGGCACCAGGAATCATTAGAGAATTCCTGATTCTGGTACTAAATGGGATGAGCCCAGATTAGGAAAAGTAAAGGAAGTGCTAAAATAAAGCAAAACAAAACAAAAGTACACAATGATGAGTGTGTCTCAAAATGAAATAGAATCCAGCTGAAAGAGTTCCTGCTGGCCAAAGTTGAACCAAGGTGAGCAAGAAAATAAAATATTATTGGATTCTAACCGAAAATATAAAATAAGCACTATCCACATGCTCATACTGATATAAATTGGATAAATAAGTAAATGGGGGAAGAATACACTAATCTCCTGTGCAGAGGAAATCCAAATAATACACACAACTCCCCACTTCTTAGGTGTAGGCTATACAAAGCGGCTTTCTTACAAAAAGTAGAGAGTGGAGAGAAGGCTGAGCCCAGGGAAGAGGAAGGAGTAACTGTACAGTGCAGAAACTGAAAAAATAATATTTAAAAATTATTTTTAAAATAATTCAAAATAATTAAAAAATTAATACTCTAGCCAGGCGATCAAGGCTAACATCCAGCAGTGATCCATTGTATGGTAAACATGCACCCTTGATGTTATGAAAATGACACTTTATTTCTTCAATCTTCCTCTGAAAATCCCATAACTCCAGTTTAATCATTAGGAAAAAAAAAAAAAAAAAAAAGCAGATCTTCCCTAATGAAGGACATTCTGTAAAACACCTGACAACTGATTTTTGAAATTGTCAAGGTCGTCAAAACCAAGGAGAGCCTAAGAAACCGTTGTAGCCAAGAGGAGCCCAAGCAGATGTGACTAAGTGTGACATGGTGTACTGGGTGGGATCCTGGAATAGTAAAAGGATCCTAGGGAGCAGCTAATAAGGAATTGAAATATATTATGGTCTCTGCTTCATAATATAGCATATCCCAAAAGGCACCGCTAAAGTTGCTACAGATAGGGAAAATGGGAAATTGTAGCTAAATGTATTTCTTTACAAAATATTCATTACAAAACCTTACAAAGAGGTGGCCACCATTTTTTAAAGTTGTGCATTGTAAACAAAGGTAGATTTAGCTAGTTCCCATTTCCCCAAGATATGGTGACTTTAGGGGCAACTTTTGGGATACCCTGTAGTGTATGAACATTATTCTTTGATTATAACAAACACACTGCACTTACATAAGATATTAACAATAGGGGCTCTGGGTATGTTTTTTACATGGGAACTCTCTACATTGTCTTTGCAATTTTTTCTGAAAACCTCTAATTGAAAATCTAAAAATTAAAAGGTCAATAAAAAAAACTTTCCAAATCATTTAGGTAACCTATATTATGCAGTTTCTTAAAACTGTGAGTCAAATTGGCCCACAGGAGTAAAGGAGTTTTATCAAAGAGCCGTTACAAAATTGCTATTTATTTGTCACAGAGAATGGTCATGGCATATTTTAATGTTTTGCAAAAACTAATTTTAGAGCAATGTCTTTCGTATATTTCTATTTTTATAAAAGCAATAAAAAGAAAATGTGCTTATATAGGAATAAGCATAAAGGAATAGGGAAAACACACAAGAAACTGTTAATGACATTTATTTTAGGGAGTGGCATTTGATTGCTGGGGTGACATTATTAACTTTGTCCTTATACATCTTTCTATTGGCTTCTTGTTTTTGTTTTGAGACAGAGTCTCACTCTGTTGTTCCGGGTACAGTGCTGTGGCATCACAACTTATAACAACCTCAAACTCTTGGGCTTGAGTTATCCTCTTGCCTCAGCCTCCCAAGTAGCTGGGACTACAGAGGTGCACCACTACACCCAATTAGTTTTTCTATTTTTAGTAGAGACGAGGTCTCACTCTTGCTCAGGCTACTCTCACTTCCTGAGCTTGATCAATCCAACAGCCTTGTCCTCCTGGACTGCTAGGACTACAGGCACAAGCCAACACACCCCACCTCATCTTTTTTTGTTGTTGTTGTTGACATGGTAAAATGGGCATGTCACTTTAAACATTTGCAAAGTCAATGAATAGAAAAAGCAAAATCCTGATGATTTGGCACCAAAGTCCCACCCTTACCTCTACAGTATTTACATTTCAAGTATAAATAACAGCAGCTGACATTTGTGAGTGCTCTGTAGATTCCAAAGCCCAAAGACAGAGATGCTCTCTGTCTGGTCTTCAACCAGTTCTTAAGATAGGTCTTGTTATCATCCCATTTTAAAGAAGAGGCAAAGAAATGTCCAATAACTTGCCCTGTGTTTCACAGCTCATCAGTTAGAAAACAGGGAGTCACCTTAGGTCTTGGGCCATGTACCATGCTTCCCTCCTAATCACATTACTTGGGCACGGATACCTTCTTATAGCTTATGCATCAGAATATAAAGAACAATTTTTGAGCCAGATTTAAAATCTTCTAGAGGAAACAGGCCATATTATTTTAAATTTTCTTGAATTAAAATTGTAAGGAAACTAGCAAAAAAACCTCTTAGTTCCATTGCATGCATTAGAATATATATCCACCAATCTTTTATACATATGTAAAGTACTTTAAAGTGTTTCTGAGCATATTCAAAATGGTCCTGTAAGTTGCAAGGAAGTGACATCTAACTCAGGCTCGCTTAAGAAAAGGAAAATTAGTGTCTCATATGTACAGAAAGTTCAGGGTCAACTTTCAGCGATAGCTTGATCCAGACGCACATATTATGCCCTCAGGCATCTCCGTCCACCTCTCGTGTCTTTTCTCCCATACGTTGACTTTTTTCTCATGCAGGCTCCTCTCCACAGATGTATAGAGGGTTCCGTGGTAAACCAGCATGAGTTAGTGCAGGGGCTGTAGAGCAGCCGGGTGTCTGGGAGTCACAGCAGCAGTCTCGGGCTCGATGCTCTCTGGTTCTCATTGTCTTGATGGCCAGCGTGGATCATGTTTTTACACATGCACCAACCACTGTGGTCAGAGGAAGGTAGAATCCTCTTGGCTAGGACTTACACACAGCACTATTCTGCAGCCTGGAGCTGGACTCAGTCACACCCAAAGTGGAGGGGAAGCTCGTTGGTGAAGATTCAGGGTGCTGTGACCAGAAGAGAGGAGAGTGGATGCTGGCCAGGTCAAGCCAAAAGATGTCTTCTGTGATGAGTGTAAAATATTTCCACAGGAAGTCAGACGTCCAGGTGATCGGGTTGGGTAATAACTACACTGTGAAGGAGGAAGTGCTATGGTTTGAATGTGGCCCCCGAGTTCAAGTGCTGGAGACATAGCCTCCAATGTCATGGTATTGAGAAGTGGGACTTTGTGAGGCCATCAGGCCGCAAGATTATCTGATTATCAATGCCATTGTTTGATTTGAACGAGAGTTGAACCAAAACTTTATGATCTGTCTTATATCAAGATAGAAAAAAACATTAGAAATGTATTTGGTTTGGGGGTAGATATCAGGATGTTACATTTTTATACCGTTCCATAATTTACATGAAATAATTTAGTACCCAAATAAAGTAGTAATTTTAAGATCCTATATGATTTGTACCTGGCTTAAATACCCTTGGAAAAGAAAGCCACGCAGTTCCTGGAGGAATGTTTTCTACTCAGTACGCACTGGGTTCCATGGCACCTTAGCTTATTAGCACAGGCTGACACTGAAACCCAAAGCAGAGTCATTTAGTGATGAAGAACATGAGCTTGGGAGTCAAGCAGACACGCGTTCAGGCCCTGAGCTTCCATTTTAGCCAAGTCACTTATCCCCTAAGCTTCCACTGCCACATCTATAAAATAGGGATGACAAAGAGCACTGTGTGAGGCTGGTGAGGATAAAATGGAAGAATGCGTACAAAACTTGGAGCTAGTAGCCCCTGGTTGAGAACTTAATGGAGTGGTGACCAGCGACAAAGTCTGTCCCAGCTGCCTGCCTAAAGAGATGAAATGAGGCAGCTCTTGCTCTGGGAAGGCACAGTCACCCTGGCATCATGAAGTATGCTAAGAAAAAAGATTCACTGGCCAGAGCAGAGCAGCAATCACGTCGTCATTCTGGGGGAACGCAAGCGTCTGCAGGGCAGCCATCTTCGTGTTTTTCATTGATGCATCCAAGTACACAGGCCAGGGCCTGCCATACAGAAACAGCTCAAAAACTACTTGTTGAATGAATGAATGGAAGATTTCCATTCCGATAATTTGGTCACCCACGTAGGTAGGCCCTAAAAGGAAATGCCTAAGTAAACAGACAGCCAAAGTTTTAATATATTGTCAGTATTTCATCCTTGGTGGTTTTTAGCAGCTTTCCCTCCTTGACCTTTGCTTTACAGCAGTTATTCTCAGACTAGAAGTAGACTCTAAATATTCTCTTGTTTAGTTACTCATCCAGCAAACTTTTCTTTATTTGTTGAGTGTATCTGAGGCACCATGATAGGTGCTGGGGAAGAAAAACTGGAGAAAACCATGGTTTCTATCATCATGAGGTTTGTAGCTCAGGGGAGACAGACCCGGGATGGGATAATTAATAAAACAAACGTTCCCCATGCTACCTACCAGCGGTACGGGTACGGGCACTACAAACTTGACATGTCCAAAATCTATTCTTCCTCCACTCCTGCCCTTTAATCTTCCTCATTTCAATAAACACTATCAGCAAGAAAACAGAGGGCATCAATAATTCCTCCCTTCCCTCCTCAGTGAGTCCCAGGGTTCCTTCTTCCAAAACTGTCCTGAACTTGCCAACTTCCCTCTATCCCTACTGCTAACTTCCTTACCCAGCTGGCGCACAATCTTCCTCACTATCCGTGCAGAAGCCTCTTCCCTGCCCTCACTGCTTCCAGGCTTGCTGCTCGCAACCCAACCCAACCCCATCGTGGTCTATTTTTCACCTTGAAACAAAAATAATCTTTTAAAGAAGTGAATCAGAACACAGCAACTCCACACCAGCTAAAAGCTTCCCATCCCATTTAGAATGACACTCTTTCTCCTTACAAACATGCTTATTTGCCTCCCCGGATGCCTAGCCTTCCTCCCCGCTCACCTGCCCCCTCGTGCTAGCCTCCCTTTTCCGCTCCTTGAGTAGGTCAAGCTCCCCCCAGCCTTTGAGTGTGTGTGTGTCTGTCTCTCCTTAGGACAGATCACCCCTCAGCTGTGTGTGTCATCGTTCCCTTCTCTTCCTCAGGTCTCACCCCAAATGTCAAGTCTTCAAAGATGACACTTGGTGACCTACTGTGACTACCCAAAGCAGCCCTCCTCTACCTATTCTATCACCCCACTTTTATTTCTCAGCCCACATCATTAAATGCAGACTCCTTGTGTAGTATTTTATCAACTTAATGTCTGTTTCCCCCATGAATAGAGAACTTTCAGGATGGTTGACATCTTTTCAGTCTTGATCACCACTCTGTCTCCAGTCCAGGAGCTCAGTACTATTTGCTGAAGGAAGAAATGAATGACTGGATTAATGGGATACTTACGTCCACACAAATTAGGAACCTTTATACTAACTACATCGTGCTCTGGTACTATTTGCTGAAGGAAAAAATGAATGACTGGATTAATGGGATACTTACATCCACACAAATTAGGAACCTTTATACTAACTACATCGTGCTCTGGAAATAAAATGTTATCCTTTTTATTTCTCTCTCTATATACATTCTCTCTCTCTCTCTCCTGTCTTTTCTCTTTCTCTCTCTCACACACACACATATTCAGGTAGGTGAGATACAGAGCAGGCAGAAGATTAGATTAAAAACAAGAGTTCCAAACACACAATGATACCCCTCTTCGGTCACGTAATCAAAGCCTTGGAAATATGACTCCTCTGTAAGCTAGAGGGGGCAGCTATGAGTTCTGAAGATTTTGTGGGTAAGGCCACGTTCTGCTTTTGGACGAATGTTGCCCAGCAGAGCTGTGTGATAAAAAAAGGTGAGATCGTTTTCAGCACCTGCCACCAGACTTGAAAAGGATTGATTGATATGACAAAGTCTTTTCACAAAGAACATAAATCAAAGAGGATGACTGACAGTGAAGTAAACATTTTAGAGCTAGAGTAATTAGGAATATATTAGCAATTAAAATAAACTTATTATCATTAGCAAAATTGGCAGTTACTTGCAGTTTCCCCAGGGGCCTCATTTCAAGTTTATCTTAGTAGATTATATTAGGAAGAATTAATGTTTTGGAGACATGAATTTAATTTTGGTGGATTTCATTTACTCACAGTCCCTGTCTATAGCTGGGAGAACTCAGTCTCAAACAATAATCTGTGGATACCAGCGTTCTATGAGCTGGACTCAGGTGTTCTAACACTAAAACTGAATAAAGCTGTTGTTTACTCAATTCTCAGAGAAAATTAAATTAGTGGATAGATCGTTTTAGGTTTCTTTTTTTTTAATAATGTTTTTTAGGCCTCCTGCACCTGCTCCTACTTGTCTGGTAGGAAGTGACAGAAAATGACAAAATTCCCGAAGGAAACGAATTAATCAAGGAAAATCTTTGGACACCACCTTTCTCAGATGAGCCTTTAGAAATGTACTGATATTTACATGGCACTAGGAGCAAGACTGAAACTCTCTATTGCCATCACTCTTTGGTTCGGCTCTTCCCTCTCTAGTGGGAAGGATATCTTTTAGCACCATAGGTAGCAATGTGTATCAGTTAGGGTTCTTTGTTGCTAGCAATGAAAATGACCTTGGCAACAGAATCAAAAGAATTGGAAGAATACTGGGAAGCACATGTGAATTATGAGAATCTGGGGAGGTGTGCAGTAAAGAATTTGGCCTTGACCTGTCTTCAGCTTTGGGGAAGTAATCTCTGGTGTCTTTTTTCCTCTGGAACCATTGGATCACAGTGTTAATCTAACAATATGATTTAGAGCAGGATCTGACTACCCCCATGTAGTCTTAGGGTGGGGGATTTACATGCCAGAAAAACCAATAATGTAACTGGAGGTGAGCGTGGTGACTTCATATTACATGGTATCAGTTGAGTCAGAGACTACATGGGAAATCAATCAATCATACAATATGATGAAGCCCCAGTAAAAAGTCTGGATATCAAAGCACAGGTGAGTTTTCTTGGTTGGCAGTCTTCCATAAATAACTTGCAGTCTCTGTAAGCTCAGCCCCAGGAGAGTAATGTGCCCTGACTCCATCGGGAGAGAACAACAAAAGCTTCTGGACTCTGCCCTCTGCATCTCTTTTCATGGCTGATCTTGAACTGCATCCTTCTCCTGTAATGAACTCTAACTGTGAGTGTAACAGCTTTCAGTAAGTTCTGTCAGTCCTTCTCAGAGACTGTTGAAACACCAACATTTGTAAGGGGTAAAAACTGGAGGTGCCTGGGAGTGCCAAGAAGCTAGAGGCATGAAACACACCAACCAGCCTCCAAGAAAAATGGCCCGGCCAGGACCACGGTGATGACCTCCCCTACTTTCTCTGTCCACAGGGTTCCATAGGAGCAAATTTAGCTCATGTGTCCCCACATCATTGTTGTTCCAGGGGTGAGAAAAAAAACAATAGGGTCACTTTTAGTTTCTGGAGGAGGAAACTGGTAACTGGAATTGACCTCAAACAAGACCCAGGGGAATAGATGCTGGATGCAGAGACATGGCAAAATGTCCCCTTCAAAAGTAACACTATGAGAAATGAACAGTAAGGGCAAAATTCCATTTTGTATTAGACATTCTCTACTCAGAAGAATCTGAAGACTTAGTCTCCCCCCACCAAGGCTGGGTAGGAGCCAGGATGGCACAGATCTTGCCCCCTGGGGGTTCTGGTGGACTAGAGCTCGGAGGCACAAGAGAAGCCCAGCTGAGCAGCAAATAGGAAAACAAGTTAGGAGATCAAAAAGGAAAAGGGGGTGCTGGGTGCCCTTTGTGTCAAGAAAGGCTGACCTGATGGGAAATGACACACTGTGTCCTATCCCCTGGATGCTCTATGCATTTGAGATTTACCACTAGTAAGCATTTGTTCCTTGTAGCAGTGACTAACTAGATCTGAGCCTTTTCCCTGCAATGTTGTGGGGGTGTAGTGGGCGAATTACTCCAACAGATGTGTAAGAATCTGCTTTGACAGTAAATAAAGGGTTTAAGTTAATTAATGGGATTTTTAATTAATGGGATTTAATACACATGCCAGTATTTTATGCTGGTCTACTTTTCAGATGAGAATTATTGGCTTAGTTAAACAGGAGGAGAATCTACAGTTACCAAATTTTGGACTGAGAAAGGACTCTGGGGGCCACTGTGGGGTTTAGGGCATGCCAGCTGGTTGTTCTGGGTACATAGAGAGTGGGCTTAGCGGACTCAGAGGGAGTGGGCGAAAAACTCCTTTTAAGGAATTTCTCATGAAGTGGGGGCAGGGGTTCTACCTTTCACATCAAACAAAATCAGATATGTACTGTTCTTTTCTTAGGTTTATATAGAGCGATCATGGATTGGGTTGTCTCAGCTCCCTTCAGATGTCGGTGGCTGAAGGCCGTCGACATCTGTTCAACCTGTTAAGATCCTCTTTTGTGTGTCTCATGTATTAGAATTTGCACAGCAGTAAGCAGGGTGTGGTGGCACATGCCTGTAATTCTATCCTTCTGGGAGGCCTAGGCAAGAGGATCGCTTGAAGTTAGGAGTTCAAGACAAGCCTGAGCAAGAGCAAGACCCTGTCTCTACAGAAAGGTATGTGTGCTGCACGCCATACAGCTGTAGTCCCGGCTACTTGGGAGGCCGAGTCAGAAGAATCAAATTGCTTGAGCCCAGGAGTCTGAGGTTGCAATGAACTATAGTCATACCACTGCACTCTCCTGCTCTGCCTGGGTGACAGAACATGACTCTGTCTCAAAAAAATTTTTTTCTTTTCTTTTTTCTTTTTTTTCTTTCTTTCTTTCTTTCTTTTTTTTTTTTGCATGGAAGATTGGCTGCTAAAGTTAAAAGCAATTGAATCTGGATTCCTAAGTAAATGAGGCATCACCATCCTGCAGAGACAGTTCACCCCATTAAACCCAGAACAGAAAGGGACTTGTCCACTTCCCATGGCAGTCAGTCCTAACATTTCATCTATCTCTTGCTGTATTAAAACTAGCCAAAAATTTAAAACAAATATATCTCATGATTTTGTGGGTCAAGAATTTGGGCAGGGATCAGCTGGATAATGCACCTGTTCCATGTGACATTGACAGAGGTCAATCATTTAGTTGTATTTAGCTGATGAATGAGCTGGGTTAGAGGGTACAAAACAGGCCCATACCTGTGTCTAGTTCCCAAGGAGATAGGGCTAGAAAGCTGAGGCTTGGCTAGAGGGAGCATCCACATGTAACTCCTCCAGACATGGTGGCTCAGAGCCCCAAGAGCCAGTGCTCTGCAAAGTGGAGGCTGCAAGGATTTTATGAACTAGCTTTGCATGTCTCTTGCTGTATCTTCTCTTAGATTCTATTAGTCAAAGTGGTCAGAAGAATTTCTGGATTTGAGGAAAGGGCAACAGGTATCATCCTTCAATTGAGAATAATGAAAAATAATTTGCAGTCATGTTTTAAAACCTTCACATTTCAAACTGAGATGTATAAAGTACTTATTATGGGCAAAAACTTTACACACCATCTTTTTAAACCTTGTTAAAATAGAATTAAGTAAGCATTTTGATTTTTCCCACTTTGCAGATAAGGAAATTAAGACACTGTGATTTTAAGTAATGTGCTTAAGGCCCCTGTACTTAATCCCTCAGTGATGGAGTGAGACATCTTAGTTACTCCCCTTATGAGTATATCCAAATTAGTAAAAGTCCTTCTTACTATATTAACTTGTGCCTTTATTAGACTAATGGAGATGAGAAGAAGTTTGGGCAAATAAACTAATCATTTAAAATTCATTATACACTTGATTTTGAGATGTTTTTGTACTTCCCTTTCATCATTGGAGTGTCTGATGTTTGGAGAACTTGGATCCAACAACACAAGAGGCTAATATGGAAACGGGCCAATAAAACCCTGAGAAAATGATCTAGTTGTCCTATTCCACCTCTCTTCTCATTTCCTGTCCTTACCAGATGGGAGAGGAAGTCAATCCTCAGATAGATGCAACAAACCAACCTAAATGCTGCTGTTCTACTTCAATCTCCCTGGAGACAAGCTAAGCAGTTCAGTTGGTTTTCGTGGATCCTTTTCACTGGATTGTTACAGAGTAAACTGAGTGTCTTTATCTGTAAAATGGGGATAACACTGATGCCCACTTTTTAGGAACACTATTTATGGAGGAGATTAGTTCATTTTCAAAAATGAATGGTTAGCCTATACTGAATGCTTCCCACCTGTCATATACTCTTCCAAGGGTTTATCTGTGTTGTGTCAATTCGTTCTCACAATGCCTGGTATTTGGAAGGTACTGGATACTTGCTGGTGGGTGGAAGGAAGGAAGAAAGGAAGGGAGGGAAGAAATGAACTGAAATTGTAGAGGTGCTGGTAAAGTTGGGAGCTTAGTTTACTTGTCATGAAGTGGCAATGAAGAAACTATTCTAAAGGTAAATGAAGGCAAGTACAATGGAATTGTAGCCACAGTATTGGTCACACATCATAAAAATACTAAATTATATCTAATAGTGAAAATCAAATGAACCAAACTTCTTTGTAAGTCAATGTCCCTGGAATTTATCCAGCACAAAAGAGTACAGGAGGATTATTTTACTGTTACTGGAATTAAAAAAAAAAACAAACAAAAAAACCCGACTCTCTTCAAGATTTATTTCTTCTACTTATATGCACAAAAATGTGGCAGCAGCTTTCTTAGGAAGCACCGCTCATCTTGTTCCAGGAGCTTAGGAAACAACTCTATTTGGAACAATGATGTGCATAAACACACACATCATGGCTGTTTAAACAACTTCATTCACTTTGAGTGAAATGAACTGGGGTTTACTCGCAGCTGTCACATTGTGATTTATTTCCCAATTTTTCTGCCTGTCAGTGGTCTGTGACAATCACAGCACACTGTACATACGTCCGTCTTACCCTAGAGGTACTCTGTTTCTAAGAAACACAGTGATTGTGATGTTGAGTTAAGGAAGGACACAGCATAAACAGCCCAGCCTGGCCTCTTACAAATTACAATGAAGCTACTGCTGGTTTCTCTGTTTTATCATCCAAGGCTTTCCTCTGCTCCACCAAGGGGTTGGGACAATCCATTAAAACTCTATCCCTGGAACCAGATCTTATGCTAGATATTGGTGAATAGGTCCCATGATGAAGACCTGTCCAGTGACCAAAAGAATGGGGCACTCTTCCTGTGGAGCTTGCTAGATCCCCTTACAATACGGGTAACTCTGTGGTGATGCTACTGAAGTCACAAGATGTGGTCCTTACACCCAGGATAGCCCAGATCCCAGAGAGACTGGCTCACTGACTCTTTCGTCAATTGTTCAACAAATATTTATTGGACAACCTAACAGTATCGGAAATTGTGCTAGGGCTACGATTAAGAGATGGAGAAACAATACAAAACAAAACACCTTCCTCTCTGCTCTCAAGTAGCTATCAGTATGGAAAATGATGTAGTTAAAAAATTCAGGTTTAGGTACATGAAATCCTGACTCACGATGCTCTCGGAATACCATCTCACTAGGCTTCTGTTTTCTTATCTGTCATATGTTGATGATAACCTGGCCTGAGGATTACTGTGAGAATTGAGTTTGCCATTTCAAAGCATGTGAGCAGTGTTAGGTACACCATGCTTAAAAACATCTTAGAAATTTTAACCCAGAAGAATGACAGTTCCATGTTTGTTTGCTTACGAATAAATGAATAGAATACTCAGGTCTCACAAATATTAAGTTTCACAGTAAAAATCCAAAGACACTGTCCCAGTTTGTGCTGTTACAACAGAATGCCTGAGACTGAGTAATTTGTAAAGAAAAGAAGTTTGCATCTCCTAACTCAGGAAGTTAGAAGTCCAGAATCAAGGCACTGGCAGGCTGAGGGCCTGGTGAGAGTCTTATTTCTGCTTCCAAGATGGCACCTTCTTGCTGTTTTTTCTCCAGAGTGGGGAATGCTGTGTCCTCACATGACAGAAGAGACAGGAGGGGCTAAAGGGAGCCAACTCCCTCCCTTAACCCCTTTTATAAGCAGCCCAATCTCATTCGTGAAGGTGGATCCCTTATGACTCAATCACCCCCCCCAAAGATCACACCTCTTAGTACTGCTGTATTGAGGATTATGTTGTGATATGAATTTTGGAGGGGACAAAAACATTCAAACCATAGTAGTCTCTTCAACAATGAGATAATAGAAGAGTTAGGATGAGTGTTCAAGAATGAGTAGATCTGAGGGAGAGGACAGAAGCTCAGAGCCAACCTCTCAGACCCCTTGGGTTGCCATTGCTCTGGGGAACTTTTTAGATCCCTGGATTGCCTCTCTGGGTCTCTCTGACCCAGCAGCTGACATCCTTTATACTGGGCCCCACTGCATGCCTCTGTCAACTTAGAAAGTAACCTTTCTACCTGGAATACCTCCTGGTATCTGCTTCTTGCCAAAAGCTATGTCCTTTTTTGATTATAGTTTTGATGAACCCCTTTCTGTCAAAATGCAAAAGTTAAGGCATAGGCATACTTGCTAAACTCACCGGCTGTTGTACATGGCATTTCATTTCCCCCATGAATAATCAGATGCTCACATTCAGACTTTTTAGTGACACAGCAGTAGATATTTGCTTCCATATTGGCCTCTTCATGCAGAAATGGTGAAGTTCCAACTCTGAAAGATGGAGTCATCTGTCCCATGACACGCAGTAGTACATTTGTGGATTTGAACCACATTTCTAATGCCAGAGCTCCTGCTTGTCACTTACACTGTCCTGCTTTCAATAAAATAAAATAGTAGATGTCACTTTAGTTTTTGGAATTCCAAATATTTCTACCCCCACAGAGACACAGGGCCTGGTATTCCACCATTTCAGTTGGGTTCCTTTGGCCTGGCATTCGGGGCCACCTGGATCTAATCTCTCAGGCTTACTGGCTAAAACTCTTCTTTCTGTACAGTCCTCTCCACTGACAAACTGATCAGTGTCCCCAGCCCCTCCTTCACTCCACTGAATTTGACTTTGCTGCCTAAGTTCATGATCCTGTCTCCACTTGCCAAACCCTAATAAATGCCAAAAGTAAACGTTTACAGTTATCTGATGAAAGAATTAATTTCTTTGTACTCAGCATTGCTCTATGAGTCTTCTGTTAAAATACTGAGGTAATACACAGATCGTGATAAGAAGCATGCTCTCCACACTGTTTATTATGACTGTGATAGGAGGAGGTTCTATCTTTTACACATTACTTATTTTAACAAATGGGTAGAGAGTAATAATTACTTTTGTTATAACAACACATTAAAAATTCTTGGGAGGTGTAATGCATTAAAATGCCAACACCTTAATGTCTGAGCTTGCCGATGTCCTTTCTGCTTTACAGAACAGGGGCAAGGCGTGTTGGACCCCTTCGCAGGGAGTAGGGGTCTATAGGAGATACACTTTCCATACTGTACAATCAGGAGAGCGCTGGGAAGGAAAATTGATAGGGGGAGGGAAATTGATGAGTGGTGATTTTACAAAACTTGTTAGCTGGAAATTAACTGGTGTTGGAGGTGACTTTAAACAGGCAGAATACAGCAATGAGGACTACCCTTTATACCGAGCCTGCGGTTTTCAAAGTCTTTCATGCGCTCACATCACCTCATTAAAGATTCACAGGAATCCCGAGGTTATTATTACTTATTACTCATCCTACAGATGTGGAAACGGAGGCAAAGGAAGCTTAAGGTCCCAATGCTGGTAAATGGGGGTGGGGGTGGGGTCAAATCTCGATCTCCTACCTTTGGGAGCCTTAGTTAAAAAAACAAAAACAAAAAACAAAGAAGTATAGGACACCGTGACAGTCACGGAGATGAGGCAGATCTCACCAGGAAATAATCCTGTGATTTTGTGCAGTTTGGACTTTGGATTTGGGGAGAGAGAAGCAGTCTGCGGAAGGTGGAGGGTGAGGACGTTGACCAAGACTAGATTTGGGCTGGGCGAGCCCGGCCTCCCCCAGAGCCCTCTCGGCCGCGGTCTCGCCCGCTCGCGCCTCCCGGAGCTCAGAAAACGCGTCTCTGCCTGACCCCGCGCAGCCGCCGTAGAGTCCCCGTTGCCATGGCGCCCGAATGCCGATGGGACGCACCGAGGCGCGACTGAGAAAGCAGAAGGGAGTCCTCCGCGGGCCGGGTCCCAGGCGGGCTTGGGGGCCAGCAAACCCGAGAGGCGCCATGGGCCGGAGTAAGCGTCCCTCTGCACTTTCTGCCCCTGATCGTCCCCTTGCGGGCGTCGCCCCTGGTCCTGGGACCCTCGCCGCCCCTCCCTGCGCGCCCCGCCGACCCAGACCCCGCCTGGGCCTTCACCCTGTGCAGACAGACCGTCGGCGGGGCCTCCGCGGGGTGGCCGGGGCCTGGCCTGTCGAGGCTCAGATTCCTCCTCTGTAAAATGAGCTGGAGGTGGAGGGTAAGGGGAGAAAAAGGCCTCGGACTTGGTGAGGGCGAGTGGGGTTGGGCCAGCCAGTGTCCCCGCCTGTCGCGTGGTCGCAGGCTGACTGTATACTGGAGTCGCTGCCCTCAGACTCCGCAGGAGGCGTGTAGCATGTGGTCAAGGGTGCAGACTCTGGAGTTAGGGTTTAAATCCTCCCTCCTCCACCTACACGTCCCCGTGTCCTTGGGAGAGTGACTTCACCTCTTTGGACCCCAGCTTCTTAATCTTGAAGATGAAGACAGTAATAACATTGTTTTACAGACACAATAAGTGTTGTAAAAATGTTTTAAAATATAGTGCTAGACAGCTAGGTAATGCTGTTAACAGTTACTGATATTGGATTGAACTGTTCTGATGACAACAACGTTACTGAACTTCCCAAGTGGCAGTTTTGTATACGTCCACCCAATTTACCACTTAACGTTGTAAACATGTCATAATTAGTATTTTTCATTCAAGAGACTATGTCAGATGATTGGGTTTCTGCTCTGGCAGTCCTGAAGGTCACAGAGGAGAAGGGAGAGACTGTGATTTGTAAACGTTAAAGCCCCTTCCTAAACCAATTGCTTGTATTTCCTGTCAGGGCTGCCTCCCCATCCCCTGGTCTCATCCTCGTTTGTTTCTTTGTTTTGCTCCTTAACCTTTTTAAAACTTCCTTGTAGATTATCCTTAGCCCTCTTTCTCTGATCCTGCCCACTTTCATTTGCTCACTCCCTAACTTATCAGACTGGTATTGGAGTGCCTACCCTGAGTCAGGCTTTGAGGACACAGAGAAGAACAATACCGAGGTGGGCCAGCCCTTGAGTGAGAGAAGGCAAACGCTTAGTATGGTGGCTACAGCAGGTGACGGGGTGCCTGAGCCTCGAGCCTGCAGGCAGGGGACTTAACTCCAGGAAAGATGGAGGCTTCTTAGAAGAAGCAGTGTTGTCTGGCAAGAAAACAGGAGGGCCTGTGAATGCCCAGAGGTGAGAACGAACAGGCCCCCTTGATGGCAAATTGTCACTAACTGGAATTAGGGTAAAGGACAGAAAGAAGGGATGGAGGGTGAAGAGAGAAGACCTGAGGGGCAAGTGGGCAGGGATCAGATCGTACTCTACAGGTTTTGTACTAAGAATTTAGAAATTTGTCAGACGAGCCGTGAGGTTTGCTCAGAAGCATGGCCTGATGATGTAGGAGTTCAAGTGAAAGTGGCCTGAAACGAAGTTGTTTCAGCGGGTTAACGGACAAGTAGGCCTCCTCATCTCTGATGTGTCAGATCTTAGAGGGAAGGTCTGATGCCTGAAGTTTACTCATTTTATTCTTAAAGAGCTAGATTTAGTTTTTACTGATTCTTTTTCTCTATTGCTTTTCCACTCTTCATTTCCTTGGTTTCTATTATAATCTTATACTTCTGATTATTTTTTTTCCAGTTTCTTAAAGTGAAAGCTGATATCGGAAACCTTTTTTTTTTTTTTTTTTTTTCTCCTATTATGGGTATTTAGTGCTGTGAATTTCCCTCTAAGTAAAATTTTCACTTAGCGAAATTGCAAATTTTGATTTGCTGTTTTTATCATTTTTCATGTTGTTGAAAAACATGTCCAATGTTTTTTTTTTTAAAGCATACTTTCAAATATTTGTCTTCATTTCTAGTCATTGTAGGCTGTAGTGTAAACACTATCTTATGGCTCTCTCGCGTCTAGAAGCTTGACGTCACTGTTACTCCTAGAAGTCCTGGTCCTCAGCTTCTTCTGCCCTCTGGTTTCAGGAAATGAAAACCTCTATCTATACTCTCAGTAGGGTTTTCTGGTTTTCACATGTAGCTTTTAATGTGATTAATGTCTCTCAGCCTTTCTTATCAATTGTGTTTAACAGCAGCCACTCAATACAACTATCCTCTAAGTTATAGTTTCCTTCCATAGTTCTCTAACGCCTGACATGTCATACTTACTACTGCATTCCCTACCACTAGTTTTCTGTCTCTGCTCAACACCAGTGAAAGTTTTGCAATTCATAGCTACCTTGGGCCAGGCACTGGGTTCCACCTGCAACCAGCAATGGTGTCCTCATTGCCGCCATGGCAGTAGGTGATCCAACTCCAAAATCCCATCTTGGCTAGAATCTGCTCATGTGGGCCACTTCTGGTATTAACTCTTCCAGGTTGGGTTCCCTAGGAAGCAGACTTTAAGATGGAGATAAGTGTGCAGGAAGTTTATTACAAATGTTGTTCAGGTAGGTAGAGAAGAAAGCCAGATTGGACAGAGAGGGAAATTGGGCTCTGGTGCATCTTAACACAGGCCTTAACTAACCAACTTTAGAAGCTTACAATGGACTTTATAACTTGCCAAAGTTGGGGTGAAGAACTGGACATTTTAAGCTCCAACATTAACTGGTCATTGGATGTGGCCTTCCTGGGAAAGGGTATGACGTTGGTTGAGGTGCCTCTTTCAGCTGAGGTGCTCCTCTAAGTGGGTGGTTAGCTGGGGGATGTCTTCCTGCAGAGCTCCAAGAAGCTGGAAGAATGAATCCTTCAGTGTTGGAGGAGGATCTGGGTGGCGCATCCTATCATCCACAATAGCCTGGGATGCCCATTCCTTGTTTGTTCATCTGGCAAACACCAACTCTCATTTCAAGATTCTGCTCAGCTTTCTCCTCTGTGATGCCTCTCTGACCTCCCTTGCTCACTCCATACCACTGACCACGCCCTCCTCTACTCATTTTGCTTTCTGTGTGCTTTGTCATTGCCCCATGGCACTTCGTTCACTCCACATCAATAGCCCCTAACGCTATCACTGGCTTAGGGTACAGTATGGCTACTGATGCTCACTGTGATCACTGTAGGTCAGTCGGAAAAGGAAGGAAAAATGTGGAATCCTGTTTTTTAAGGTTTCCATTGCAAATGGTAAAAGAAAAAAAGTTTAGATGCTATAAGAGGTAACCACTTATTTGTAACCCATTTGTAATATTAAATCTCTATTTAATAAATATATTTGCTAGGGAAATCAAGATGTTTGAAAATTCTGCAAAATCTGCAATAAACACATATTGGTTGATGCTTTTTGTGATCCAGCAGGAAAGAGAGGGCTGTTTGCAAAACATGATATGAACCCTGAAGGAATGAACCCTAAATTGTTGGCTTAGGGAGTTCTAGAACTTTGCTCAATGTATTGAAAACCTTTATGAAAATGAGCACAGCAGGGCAACCTCCAACATCCCAGAAACCTCCTCCTTCCCTTTGTCCCCACAAAGTCATTTTATTGATACTCCTTCAATAATAGAAAACCCAGTCATATAAGGATTTGAAAAGAATCCCGGGCTGGCTGCTCAGTTTTGATTAAGCCTTTGGATTCCTCAGCAGCCTCTTTCAGTGAGAGGCGTGTGTGTCTGTGGTGAAAGCTGTCAATATTCTTCATCAAACTCTCACTGGTATGGGTGAGACACTCCTCAGAATCCATCTGTCCTAGCTTTTACTATTTGAAATTTTCTAAACTAAGTGAAAGCAATATGTTTTATATAGCATCTTGGCATGTTCTTCAATAATAGATACTGTAATACTGTCTCTCTTGAAATAGTCTTATGATGACATTAATGCTTGCAAAACATTTTTAAATCCCTAGAATGATCTCATAGAGGTTTGGTGCTATGTTATTTAGAGTAGGAATTTCTAAAGATGTACAGTGCTCCTTGGAATTAAAGTATATTTGGCCAGATCAGATAGTATGTAAAACATCAAAATGCTTTCTTATTAAAAAACATGAGCCTTCCCCAAAGGCTCTAACTTGCTCATTTGAGGCAGTGTTAAATAGTAGTTATGGGCACGTGATCTTGCACTGGACTGTGGATTTAAAACCTGGCCCTAGCACTTACTACCAAGACCTGGGAAGGTTATTTAAACTCTCGGTGCTTCAATCCTCATATGGAAAATGTAAATAATAACTCCACATATTCATACATTAATACTTGCAAAGCATTTAGGACAGTGCCTGGCATTTGGTAAGTAATGATAAGTCTTTATTATCTCCTGGGGTATACATGCATTATCTCCACATGCTACATAAAATGTGAGGGTCTAACTCCAGTAGAACCTCCATGATTGGCTACCTCCTCACATTGACCATCTCTTTCAGTTGACCTGATTTTCACAGACCTGGACATGCAACACATGTACATATCAATACGGTAGGCCTAGTTCCTTATGTTGACCACTTCTGGATGTTGATCAATTTGTTATAGTCCCTTGGACAGTCACCTTATAGAGCTTCTGCTGTATGTTAATACTATTTTTTTTTTTTTTTAGACAGAGTCTCACTATGGTGCCCTCAGTAGAGTGCCATGGCATCACAGCTCACAGCAACCTCAAACTAGTGGGCTAAAGTGTTTCTCTTGACTCAGGCTCCCAAGTAACTGGGACTACAGGCACCCACCACAACGCCCGGCCATTTTTTGTTGCAGTTGTCATTGTTGTTTAGATGGCCCAGGCCAGGTTCGAACCTGGCACCTTGGTGTATGTGGCTGGCGCCGTAACCACTGTGCTTCAGGAGCTGAACCAATAGTACTGGAAAATGCATGGTTTCTCCTTTGTCATTACCTCTTGACTTTCAGTGCATCTTACAAAAATGATTCATGATCTTGTTCTTGGCTTCAACCATGGACAATAGCACTGTGTCCAGTCTCCCCTGGTGCTGTTGTCATTGTCATCAAATATTAGTTTCCAAGTTACAAACATCTGAAAACCATTGTCCTTATCAACAACTCAAAAACTGAGGCTATTACAGGTAATTAGTAAATGCACCTGTGCCAACTTACATACAAGTTTAACATAAGAACAAACCTACAGAACCTATCTCATTTGTAACCTGGGACTGCCAAAACTGACCTTCTGGGTCAGGTGACCCCAGTGCTACACGCTGGTCTTCCCAGAGGGGTGGGAACTCCCATTTCCCTCCTCCTGTAAGTAGCTTTTATTATTTGTAGGAAAAAAAAAACAAGTAATAACTGCTTTATGAGAAGGAAGGGATGGGTAAATTCACACCTAAGAGGTATAATACACACTTTTTTGAGTGAAGGGCAGACTTTTATCCTTGACTTAAAATATACAAAAGCAAACTATGTAACTAACACATCCATATACCCATGAAATTCTAGAATTTTAAAAATGATTGCAATGAAAGATCTGGGATGTTCCTTTCCCTTCTCTTAAGCTTTAGTTAAATTAACAAATTGAGTTAAATGAATGTATGAATGAGTGACAGTTCCTTATTGAATGGTGAGAGACATTTTATTTCTGCCCTCGACCAGCCCTGCTGTGCCTCTCAGTAGTAAGCTGCCCGTCTCAGATCAGTTAGTGGATCTCATCCATTTTGACATGGTACCACCATAGGATTCCATATCGACATTCTCATGGCCATTAACTGTCCACTGCCGCCGTCCATACAGTAAAACATATGTAGACCCTACACATTCCAGAGCAAGAAAGATGAGACTACGTCATGTCTGCCTTCTGACTCACATCATGGTGTTGCAAAAACTCCAGGAAGTATTTTTTCTGATCTATTTCATGTTGAAAATCACTTGGGTCTGGAGAATTGACATTTGACATCCAGAAAAAAAGACAAAACCCCATCACATTTATAAGGCAATAACCTGATGTTGAACAATGGGGGGAGGAATTAATATGTAACAACTTTTCTTTCAGTCACTGAAGATCTTATTAGACGAAATGCTGAACACAATGACTGTATAATTTTTTCCCTGGAGGAACTCTCCTTGCATCAGCAAGAAATAGAAAAACTAGAACATATTGACAAATGGTGCCAGGATTTAAAAATTCTCTATCTTCAAAATAATCTTATTGGAAAAATTGGTAAGTTTCAGTACTTTGTTCTTCTGGTTTCTTTAATATTTTAAATAAGGGAAATTTGGAAAGTGCAGTGTTATTTTTAGAGGAAGACAAACACCAAAAATGAATTACATGAGAAAATAGACATGGTTTTCTTTCAGTAGTTGTGTCTGGAACATTTCCCTAAAGCTTTCCATGTGTAGTGAGGCTCATTGCCCAAAAAAATATCTCCATCAGGGAGTTAGGAGAGCAGGTGAAGTTGGGGAACACATTAATTGATCTGATTTTTTGAAAAAGTTTGAAAGGGAGAATATAATCTAAGTACTTGTCATGGTTTTATACCACTTGTTCAGAGTGGGAATTGAACAAGTCCTTATCAAGTTACCCCAGACAGCAAGGGCTGGTTCTGCTGTGTTTACTGTGAGCAAATATGTGTAAGAAATTATGCTTGTTATTGGGGGGGATTCAATTTAGAATGAAAATAAGGGTAAATATAGGAGTTTGATAGATGAAGATCAAAATATCAACATTATAACTAATAAAGCTCTTTGAAAAATGTGGCTTAAATTTGCAGCAAAGTGGGCTCCCAGATTAAACCTCTCTACCCAGTCACATGCAGAACTGGACAGACCTTTCCCTGCCCAGGAGGGTCCTTGCTTTATGGCGGGAGGGGATGAAACCATATGCTCTCTGCTGGAGGGAAGATCCCAAAAGCCAGGCAAGATGGTGGGACTGGGCATGTTCAGTTCTTCTCCCAATTAACCCATCAGATAAGTTGACCCTTCCCTCACCCCCAGCCTAACGCTCCCACACGTAAGAATGACAAACCCAGAGACAGAAAGGAGACATGTGGAGTCACTCTAATGCTGTGGTCCCGGCCCTCTGGCTGCAAATAGGTGCTGGTACTGGGCAGCAGGAAGTGAGTGGAGGGCACGCGAGTGAAGCTGCCCCTGTATTTGTAGCCGCTCCCCATTGTTCGCATCACCGTCTGAGCTCCACCTCCTGTCAGACCAGGGACAGCATTAGATTCTCATAGGAGTGCAAACCCTACCATAAATCGCTCATGAGAGGGTCTGGGTTGTGCACTCCTTATGAGAAACTGAGGTTCCCCTACTGCCCTTCTCCTTTCCGTCTGTAGAAAAATTGTCTTCTATGAAACCCGTTCCTGGTGCCAAAAAAGTCGGGGACCACAGCTCTGATGGAAGGCCTGCCATGTGGAAAGAGGGGGAATGCCCCCAATACTCAGAAAACCAAAGTTTAGTGGTCAGAGCAAACACAGGCTCTGGTGTCAGGCAGACCTGGCTTGGAACCCTGCCTCTGCGACTTACAAGCTGTGTGAAATTAGACACATCCATTAACTTGTCTGAGTCTTAGTTTTGCCATCTGTGAAACGGATAATAACAGCTGACATACAAATTGGTATTAGGATTGCATGAAATGATATGCTTAAAATTATGCTCACCACGAGATAAGTAATGATTAAAGGACGGCTGCTGTGTTGCTGCTGTTATTAATTTGATTGTGCGTTCCAGGCCAGCCAAATGAAGAAGGGGACAGAGGCAAGAAGAGAATGGGGCTGGAGGAAAAGGGATGGAGCTAGGGTCGATGAGGCAAAGAGCACCAGCTCTCTGTGCTCTGGTATTGGAGCACAGAGAGTGGCTTTTAGGGTTATACAGGGTGGCCATAAAGTTTGTGTGCAAATTGCACACTATTTTAAGTTGCACACAAACTTTATGGCCACCCTGTATTTAACTTGCCATGGTGATGTGCAGCAGTGTCCAACAGAGGGCATTTGGCTGTCACGTGTGTGTGGGCTGGGGATCTTGCGCAGAGGGCAGGGATATTATTGACCATCCTACAATGCTCAGGAGGGCCCGAGGAAAGAATTCTCCAGCTCAAAGTGTTAGTACCGCTGAGACTGAGAAACCCTGGTGATGCTGTTGCCTCTAGTTTCGTAAATAGTTGAAATTGGGCTATAGGATTGTAAAAAGCCTAGATTTGCATCGTTTTTTAAAGATTTACTAAAATTCTCTGTATTTCTCCAGATAATTATTTTCAGCATTTTTCACTTTACCAGAAATTAGAAACTCTCTCACATTGTTCAATTAAAAAGGCGATTACAGAAAACTACCAGCTTTCATGTATGGGGGCATTAAAGAACAGTTCTAATTGTACAGATCTAAAAGAGTTCCCAAAATTTTAATCTCCACAGCTGGGTCCATCACAATTACTAATTAGTAGCATAGTATTTCAGTCTTTTTCAGGGCTGTGAGAAAGCTTAAATTTTTGCTTCCAAAGTATTCTTAAATTAAACACTCTTTTAAATCATAATAATGGGATTTTTCAGCGCTACTTCATCCATAGGCAGTTAGATACTTATTTTGCAAGTAAAACTATTTCTGTAGGATCCAGAATTGCTCTTGTGCCATTGAAGTGGAAGTTTGGGAGACAGTTGCCTTTCCTAAAGCTCCTTTCCTCCCTGGAAGGTACAGATGGGCTGTGGAGGAAGGCCCTGCTCAGCCTGGCTTCAGCATGAGCTGAGCACCATCTGGGGTCTGGTCAAAGCACAGATTCTAGGCCCTACCTGACATCCACTGAGTCAGAACCTGGAGGGGTGGGACCCTGCTCCATTAATAGACATTTCAATGGCTTCCCATTTGGCCTCATATCTGAAGGAAGCTGAGGGCCGCATAGCTTCTTGAAACTGAGAAGGGACTTGGGTTCACTTCAAGTTTGTGGGTCTGCTTGTTCCAGTTGGTGAGCATTGCTTCCAGAATGGTCTGGCCTAGAACTCTCAAACTTACTCCTCCCCTCTGCCCAAGAGGCTCTGTCCAATCAAATGAGGCCTGTTGTTCTCAAAGAGTTAATTTTGGAAACCCTCCTTGAACAAATCTTACCTTTTTCCCTAGCAGGCGACTTTTTTTTTCCCCACCATTTAGAGGGCTATACATATAACAAAGAAAAGGGGAATTTTACGTTGAGCAGATATTTTGCTGTGGGCTGACAATTTTAACAATGATAACTTTATTTTTGTGCAGGATGCAGACTAGGCACTGTCTATCATAATTCTTGGCACATAGAAACCTACAAATCTGTTGACTATTGAACGCTCAGCTGTTGCTAGAGAACCTTTTGTAAACATTAGTATTACTTGGCATAATTTAATTTCTGTGTGAAACTTTAGTAATTTCTTTTTTTTCCAGTTTTTGGCCGGGGCTTGGTTTGAACTGGCCACCTCCAGCATATGGGGCTGGCACCCTACTCCTTTGAGCCACAGGCGCCCCCCCAAACTTTAGTAATTTTTTAAAAAATCTTCATTTTAGAAAATGAAGGTGCTGAGGCCCAGAATTTTTTCTAAGGTCTATGGAAACAAATATATGATGTTTTGTCAATTTTAGATGAACTATTTAGGGTGATGATTACGTATCATCATGTTTTGATTTTCTTATTACCCCTGAGGAATGGGCAGAAGAGCATTAGTTAAGTGAGGCTGCCTCAAATGCACATTTCTCAGCAGAGTTTTTGCATAAGTGTCATCGTAGAGAGGACTGTTCTCTTAAGGTGTAGTATCATGAATTAGTGCCAGGCTCTGGAGTCAAATTTACTGGCTCTACCACTTAACTTTGGACAAGTGGATTAATGCTCTGTACTTTGATATTGTCATTTGTAAAAAGGAAATAATACTTTTTAACCTTTTAGGGCTATTAAATTAGACAATATAAGCAAAATACTTAGAATATTGCATCATGTGTATAATAATAAGCACTCAGTAATGTTAGCAAGGGCATTACTATCAGTTTGTTAAAGGCCTCACAGAGTTTCTATGATTTGTTTATGCTTGTTTTGCCTATATGGGCTTTCATAGTTTTTTTGGGTTTTTTACATTTTTTTATTTAACAAAAAATCATGTGTCAGATTGATTTTGGCTTGAAAAAACAAAAAACAAAAAACTCAATGTAGCGGAATGGTAAGAAAATCTATTTTCTTACCCACTCTAAGTGCAGTCGTGGGACAGATTCCAGGGTCAGTTGATTCCTAGTCTCTGTTCTACTTGATACAGTGTAAGCTTTGTCCTTCAGCTGCTCCCCTCATGATGGAACATGAGTATCAGTAGGATTAGTACTTTCTTCCTTATTAAGAAGTCCACAAGTATAGAACAGAGGCCTTTCGCTTTCATCTGATTGGCAGTACTTGCTATGCATGCCCTCTCCTGTACCACATGGTTGCCGGGAGACTGCCATGAGCTGGTTGGCTTAAGCCTAGATTCCTGAGCTGTCACTAGCAAGAAAGATTGCATTGCCATGCACTGGCTCAGCTTGGCTAAACCTAACCATCTGGTATTGGGACTGGGCAGGGACATGACAGATAACTACACTGTCTGATATATACTGGTGTCGATTTGAAAAAGCACAATGGTTTTTATATCCAAAATAATAACCCTTAGATTCTTTTATTGTTTTCACAATTATGTAAAAATGTCTTTTATCTTGAAACTTTGTTAATTACATTATTTGTATGTTTCAGAAAATGTCAGTAGACTGAAGAAACTTGAATATTTGAATTTGGCTTTAAACAACATTGAAAAAATAGAAAATTTGGAAGGTAAGAATTTTCCCTTTCTATTTTATTATGAATTAAAATTGAAATTGAAATTTGATTTTAATGTATAGCATAACAACAGGCATGCTTCTTTAACAAACATTTTACATAAATCTTATATATTTATTCTTGTGAAAGCTCAAACAATAAAGTGATATATAAATTCTAAAATAGAATTTCATGCCTTTCTAACCTGGACTTTGGCAGATAGCCCGAGTTGACGCTTTTGGTGTATAGAAGGTAGTTTCATTTCATTTTGTTTTCTATCAATGGGATCATACTGTATGTATTGTTTTGAAAATTAATTTCTTCCCTGAAATTACCCTGCTCTTTGGATATCCAGGAAAGGGAGCATGGGGCTATGTACTGGAATGACTGTAGACTGATTTATCTAACCATCTGCCTGCAGATGGACGTTTGGATTGATTCCAGCATCTTGCTATAATAAGCATGGCTGCAATGAGCATCCTTCTGTGTTGTACTCTGTGTGCATGTGCATGTTTTTTTCTAGGATAGATACTTAGAAGTGGAATTCCTGCATTTAAATACATATACATTGAAAGATACTGCCAAATTGTTCTTCAAAAAGATTGTATCAACTTATACTTGCACTGAGTGAATGCAAGTACCTATTTCTACACAACTTCACTAATACTTTCTGTATACATTTTTTTTTTTAAGGTAGGAAGATATTTTTGTTTTTATAGTAGATATCCCATCATAATGGGTATGTAGTGGTATCTTCTTATGTTTCTGGTTTGCATTTACCTAATGACTAATGATGAACATTTTTTATGTGCTTGTTTCCATTTGAGAATCTTCTTTAGAGAAATGTTTATTCAAACCTTTGGCCCATGTTTTAATTATGTCATATATCTTTTTACTGTTGAGTTGTAAGAGTTCTTTAGATACTCTGGATGCTAGAGCACAATCAGATAACTACAAATACATTCTCTCATTTTGTTGATTTTCTTTTTAACTTTCTTTATGGTGACCTTGGAAGCACAGATATTCTTAGTTTTGCTGTATGTTTTCTTTCTTGAGATGTCTTTGGTTTTTTGTCAGGAGAATTCTTAATGAATTGAGAAGTGCTTCTTTTTTATTTTTGGAGAGTTTGTGAAGATTTGGTGTTAATTCTTCTCTAAACATTTGTTAGAATACAGAGAAAGTCTTTTGGTCCAATACTTTTCTTCATGGAAAGCTTTTGATTAGTAACTTAATCTCTTTGCTTGTTGTAGACCTATTCAGATTTTCTGTTTCTTCTTGAGTCATTTTTGGTAGGTTATGTCTATAATTTGTCTTTTTCACCTAGGTAATCATATTCATTGCCATATGATTGTTCTTATTACTCCTTTACAATCCTTTTAAGTTCTCTAAGATCGATAGTAACATCTCATCTTTCATTCCCAATTTTAGTAAATTTGAGTCTTTTCTTTTTTGTTTTGATTAAGGGTCGCTAAAAGTTTGTCAATTTGGTCGATATTAGGAAAGAACCAATTTCTGACTTTATTGAATTGTCTCTATTGTTTTATATTCTCTGTTTTATTTATTTACACCATAATATTTATTGCTTCTTTCCATGTCTTTATTTGTGTTGAATTTTCCTCTTTTTTCATAGTTTCTTAAGGTGTCAAATTAGGTTATTAATTTTATTTTTTCGAGACAGAGTCTTGCTCTGTTGCCCAGGCTAGAGTGCTATGGTGTCAGCCTCACTCACATAAACCCCAAACTTCTGAGTTCAAACAGTCCTCTCATCTCAGACTCCTGCGTAGCTGGGGCTACAGGTGTAAGCCACATGCCCGGCTAATTTTTTTCTATTTTTAGTAGAGATGAGGTATTGTTCTTGCTCAGGCTGTTCTCAAAGTCCGGAGGTCAAGGGATTCTCCTACCTTGGCCTCCCACAGTGCTAGTATTATAGGTGTGACCCACTGTGCTGGCTAGGTTATTGATTTGAGAGGTTTTTTTTTTGTTTGTTTGTTTGTTTTTGTTTTAGGTAGGTATTTATAGCTCTGAATTTTCCCTGGTGAATTACTTTCCTTGCATCTATTAAGTTTTAGTATATTGTATTTTTGTTTTAATTCATCTCAAAGTATTTTCTGATTTATTTCTCTTGTGATTTCTTCTTTGACGCATTGCTTCTATAGGAGTATTATTTAATTTCCACATATTTATAAATTTTCCAAACTTTTTCCTTTTACTGATGTCTAGTTTCATTCTACTAGGAATCAGAAAAATACTATCTATAATTTCAATCATTCCAAATTTATTGATACTTATTTGATAACCTAACCTTTTGGTCTATCTTAGAGGATGTTCCATGTGTATCTGAGAAAAATGGGCATTCTGCTATACTTGGGTGGCATGTTCTAACCACATCTATTAAATCTATACATTTTTTCTTTTAGTGTTGTTTTACTCTTCTGATTCCTTGCTAATATTCTGTTTAGTGTTTTATTCATTATTGAAAGCAAGTTATTGAAGTCTCCACCTATTTATTGTTGAGTTATCTTTTTCTCCCTTTAATAGTGTCAGGTTTTGCTTTATGCATTTAAGGACTCTGCTTTTAGGTGGACATATGTTTATAATTATTTTATCTTTTTGATGAATTGACCTTATTATTACTATAAGATGCTCTTCATTGTTTCTAATAACAATCTTTGTCTTAAGGTTTATTTTGTTTGATATCACTATAGCTGCTCCATTTCTTTTGGTTTGTTTACTATTTGCATGGTATTATTTTTCCCATCCATTAACTTTCTAGTTATTTTTATCTTTGAATCTAAAGTGCTTCTTTTTAAACAGCATACAGATGGATCATGTTTTTATATTTAATCCATTCTGTTAAACTCTGCCTTTTAATTAGAGACTTAAATTCATTTACATTTACTATAGTTAGTGATAAGGTAGAATTTGTATCTACTATTTTGCTATATGTTTTCTATTATATATATAGATCTTGTATCTACTTTGTTCTTCTGTTTTTATATTGCTACATTTATTTTTGTTAGATTTGTGTGTGTGCATATCATTTTAATTCTATGTTGCTGCTTTTAATATATATAGTTTGGTTATTTTCTTGGTGGCTTGCCTGGGAATTACAATTAACATCTTAATATATAACAGTCTAATTCAGGTTAATGCTAGCTGAATTTCAATAGTATATAAAATTTCACTATACAGGGTGGTTTCCCTCCCTTCCTTTATGCTGTTAGTGTCATAAATTATATCTTTATACATTATCTACCCAACAACATCAATTTATTATTGTTTCTTTTTTTGAGTAATCTTTTAAATAAGTTAGGAGAAAAATAGTTCAAAAATACATTTATATTGCCTTTATATTTACCTGTATAGTTACCCTCAGTGATGGTCCTTTTTCTTTTTTTTTTTTTTTTTGAGACAGAATCTCAAGCTGTTGTCCAAGGTAGAGTGCCATAGCGTCATAGCTCACAGCAGCCTCCAACTCTTGGGCTCAAGTGATCCTCTTGCCTCAGTTTTTCTATTTTTTTAGTAGAGATGAGGTGTCACTTTTTGCTCAAGCTGGTCTTGAACTCATGAGCTCAAGCAATCCACCTGCCTTGGCCTCCCAGAGTGCTAGTATTATAGGCGTGAGCTACCACACCCAGCCTGATACTTATTTTTTCATATCAATTTGAGTTTCTCTCAAGTGTCTTTTTATTTCACCCTGAAAAACTCTCTTTAGTATCTTTTTGTGGTGTCAGGTACAGACATTGCTAGTGACAAACTTTTAGTTTTTGTTTGTCTAGAAGTATCTTAATTTCTTTTTCATTTTTGAAGGAAAGTTTTTCCAGATATAGAATTCTTGGTTGATAATTTTTTCACTCTGTCCCTACTTCTCTCCCTCCTGCTCTCCTTCTTTCCTTTTTCCATCTATCTATTTATCATATTTGCCAATGACTTTGATTTCTCTGTTTTCTTTAATCTCCTTGAGAACTTCTCTTAATTCAGTTTTTGTTATATTAAACTTATCTGTGCCTATTAACTTTGATCTTTTATTTAAACCTTCTCATTATACATTCTGGAATGTTTTACCAGAGTTAAATTCCAGAATAATAATTTTATTTTCATCTGTGTCTCTGTTCATTCTATAATTTAGTTCACGTACAATAAACTCTTTGTTTTTGGCCATAATTTTTATTCTTCTGAACTCACTCCTATACTGTGATTGATGCTTTTCTGTAGTATGTGTTGTTGTTTTATGAATGATGCATCTTCTAAAATCTCTTTGGAGATACTTTTTAAGAATTTTTACTTTCAATTTCTGTCACTCCCTGAATTATATCTTTTCATCTGAGGCTTTCCATTTTTCTTTGCACCCATTTATTTTGTGCTGATTATATTTGGCATCTGATTATAATTATAAGAAATTTGGTTTATTAGGTGGCTTATGTGGGCTTATTCTCTATTTATGAGGCTGGTTTCCACATCCAGCCTCTTGACTGCCTGGCAGAGCCACTGTGCTCTCTGTGACTGGGTGGGGCATGCTGACTGGCAGACTTTACTTAAGAGTGCAGGGGCACAGAGCAGAGGTAGGCAAGCTGCTCTCTGCATCCCACTCCCATCTGCCAATAGCTAAAATTAGGATTTTACTTAGGTCATGGTGGATTTTAACCTATTTGCCTACTAGTGTAGAAATGGATATTTCATTGACAATCAAGGTTATCTATCAACAACATAAATTCACATCTTAAGTTTTTAATTTTCATCCACAAAACCTAGAAAAATCACCACTATCAAACCCCCAAACCCAACAGTTGTATTTTTCTACATTAAAAATGGATTCATGACTCCCCCAAAGATAACATTGTCCAGACCTGTTCTCTTACAAACAAATGGAATGATGAAATTTTACTCTTTATGTTTTGTGGTAATGAAGCTTCGATCTAAAATGTCAGAGACGTGGTTAAAACTCTCAGTTGGGTTGTCCACGGTGTGTTATTTTTGTTGAGAAAGTATCTTACAGGATATGAAAAGTTCTGCTTTATTTATCTGCCACTAGAGGACAGCATCATCCCTAGTGTCTTTCTGAGTGTTGTGAACTGCCATCTGGAGTCCACCTGGGCAGGCCTTCCACTGATGCTTTGCCCTCCAGCTCCGATATGGAGAACTGGGTGGAGGGCAATTTGAGGATTGTTTAGTCAGGGGTGGGACAGGGAGAGGGAGAATGTATCTTATCTACTGGCAAATATGTACTTTTTGTTTAAAGGTTTGAGGTGAGAGGAAGATGAATATATACACTTAACCCACCTACCTGAGTAAATCTCAACATAATTAAAAAGATAAATGTTTTGGGCTCTTTTTCCTTTTTATGTCCTGTTTGGCAAAAATAGCTAGAGTCTTTTTGTCTTTTTTGCTTGTTGAGGATTCACCAAGGTAGAATAAAGGGCCTTCCCCACCACCCACCACCCACCCACCCACCCCCTGTCCCTTACACATTCTAACCTGGGGAGAGTGATGGGCTTCCTACTTGTGTAGCTCCCCAGCCCTGCCTTTGGCAGTCAGTGTTGTTGGTATGTGTTGTTGATATCAGTGATATCAAAGGGGCCCTGAGCTAGATGTTTGAGAACAGGAGATAAAGGCTGGGATTCAGCTGAAGGAACAGCTGCCTGACTCCGGAGAGGAGATTTTCTCAAACTTGGGCAATTTGGCCAGAATTGTTCATCTTTAGGATTGCAAATATGGTTTAATTTCTTATGTGTAGGCCAATTAAGATTTGTCACTTTGAAATATAATGAACATTTGGAGGGCTCTTCCTCTACAAAATTATAACAAAATCCAAAAATATATCAATTTTTCACCTCCCTGGAGACTTTCAAATGTCAGTCCCTTCTTACATGAAGGAAAAATTTAATTTAAATGTCTTCCAGAGTCTCCCAAAGTAAACTTAAGAAATACCACGTAATCTGTATCTTAAGTCCAAGCGCTCATATGTATCTTCCACATTTATAAAATCCATCTAGCATTTTTGCCAATGTAGAACAAACATGCAGACGTGGATATAGACTTAGTTACGCTTACATATAGTTTTACATAGCATTCACGAATGTTGCTGAAATAGCAACTGAGTAAACATTTTTGTAATTTAACAAATGCATTATTACATGTATTGAAGTGTTTTAAATAAGTCGTTATTGTATGGTACATGAAGTGTTTTTAATTATATTTGTTATTCTGACTAGAACTGTTCTGAACAGCTTTGTATAAATTACCTGTTTCCAGTTGATTGGAACTTCCCCTTCCTGCCAGTGAAATTCTGGCCATAGGGAGAAAAATGAACTTAAATGTCTATTATATGTATCGAGAGATTGTGGGCTGAACTATAAACTATTATTTCATAGGTTTGTCAATATGTTTTAAAATTTTTGTCTATATCTATGTTGATTTAATAGAAATAATGATTTTGTTGTCCTTTCTCTCTTTTTTTTTGGGGGGGGGGGTGCAGAGTCTCACTCTGTCACCAAGTAGAGTTCCATGGTGTCATAGCTCACAGCAATCTGAATTTCTTGGGCTCAAGTGATCCTCTTGCCTCAGCCTCCCGAGTAGCTGGGACTGCAGGCACCTGCCATGATGCTTAGCTAATTTTCCTATATTTTTTTAAGTAGAGATGGAGTCTCACTCTTGTTCAGGCTAGTCTAAAATTCCTGAGTTCAAACAATCCTCCCAATTCAGCCTCCCAGAGTGCTGGGATTACAGGCATGAGCCACAGTGTCCAACTCCTTTCTCACTTAAATAATTATTTTAGAAGATGTAAAGTTACTGAATTTCTTTCACTGTAGTAAAACCTGGAATATATAAAAGCATTTCTTCTTATACATTTCTGGATAGTCTTTTTTTAATAATTAATATTTTTACCATTGAAATACAATAGATAGTTTAAAAGGTCAAAGTGCTACACTTATGTTGAGAAAACAGCAGTCCCTTTTCAGCGTCCTCCGACCCCAATGTCCTATCCACTAGAGGTGACCACTATCAGTAGCCCTGTTTCTTCTGCTACATATGTCCAAATAAAGCACTCACATCATTTTTATCTCCATATTTTCAAGTATTGTACTTATTTCATGTTCATCTGTTATTTCTCCATATTTTTACTTTAGACATAATCTGTTGACTTCCTAACGCAGAAGATGCAGATTTTGTTCTCTTACACTATCCACAAGGTTCTCAATTCCCTTCTACCCACACTCCGTAGGTTTTTTTATATCCAATGGGCAGGATATTATAAAGGTATTTGGGATATGAACCCATTTATGGTACTTAGTCTTTTGAATTAACTCTTTGCTGAGGAGATTACGCTCACTTTCCCACTGACTCACTTTTAATCTCAGCCTTTCTTAACCTACCTGCCTTCTGCCTTCCTCCAACCTGCTCTGGCCTTCATGCCTGGGTAATGAATTCCAGGCAAGTACTGTCCTGTGCCACCCATCCCTTGGGTAGTGACAAGTGCTTTTATTACAGACTTAAAATATGTGTTTAACAAAATTTCAGCTCAAGAATTTTAAGATGATGGTGGTAATTATGATATTTAAACAATTAATGGCTAACATTGGCAAAGAGGCCTTCTAGTGTATCAGAGAAGCTTTATATAAGATTTGGGTTCAAATCCCAACACCTCCATTTAGGAACTGTGCAGACTTTGGTAATTTCTTAGCTCATTTGCTGTACGGTTCCAATTACCTATTGAGAGAAAAAAAAAAAAAAAAAAAAAAAAAAAAAACCTACCTAAAAACTTAGTTTTAAAATAGCTCCCCCTCCCCCTGCCAGCCAACACAAATGATGTGTGAGTCAGCAATTCAGGAGGAGCTTGGCTGGACGGTCCTCTCTGATCCGTGGCATCACTGGAGCAGCTGTTTGTTAGGGGATCCACCTTCCAGATGTCTTCTTCAGTTCCTGATCTGATGCTGCTTCTGGGCCTGCCTCTAACCACGGAGGCAGAGTTTGTTCTCTCACTGCCTTCATGGTTCCCCAAGGGGCTCAGAGTCTCACAGCATGGCAGACTCAAGGTACACAGATACTTTATTTAGCTTCTAACATGTCCCAGAGAAATTGTTCCAAGAGCAAGCCTTCCAGTGCGAGCATTCCAAGACATCTGGGCATCCCCGGAACTTCATGGTCACCACAGTCACAGGGGCAGCCCAGATACAATGTTGGAAGAAGGAATGGCCACCACTCTCTATGAGGAATGGCATGAGTGCACGTGGTGGTGGCTGTCATGGAGCCAGGTGCCCGCCCACACATAGCTATCTGACCTAAAACTGTGGTACTAATTGTAATATTTTTCTCTTAGGCATGGTGGTAGAATTAAATAAGATACTGTATCTGAAAGACTGAATAAGCATTAGCCATATAGTTAATAAGCATATTATGTGCCTAGAAACCAGATTTATGACATTTGTAAAAAAACTCTACTGATTATGTTTTAATTTTCTACCAATTTTCTGTATTTTTTCTTTTGTACATACTTTAAAACCCTCAAGTATAATCATGATGCAAAATTGTTAGACACAGAATAATTTTACTCTTAATTCTACTATTACTGTTATCATTGTGCTAAATTCATTTTTCCTGTCTTTTCTTTCATGTTGTTATAATTTTAGTGTAGGAGCAGTGTTTTATCTTATTTTTTCCATTTTCATTATACCATAATCTTTCCCCCATCATTTTTAATGTTCTTATAGCAGTACATTGAATAGATGTATTGGAGTTTGCTTAACCATTTTTTTCTGAATTGGGAATGTAAATGTCTTCTCTTGCTACTGATTTATTTTATATCAGGCAATTATATTTGCTAGAATTTAAAGTCCAACTATAATAATCACCTGGTGGTAACCTAAACTCATTGTGGTCAATTCTGTTTTATACTCAGTTGCTCAATTATCTTTAACATTTTACTTCCTTTAGCTTTTGCCTGAACCAGGTAATCTCGCTGCTGACTAATCTGCTACGTTTATCTATTTATCGTCTATCTTCCCCCCTAATTCTTTCTTTTCTCCTTTCTTTTTCTCTCTCCATCACTTCCTTTTTTCTACAAGTATTTCTGGACCTCCTCTCTTATGCCAAGTCTTTTATGCACAGGAAATAGAGTAATGAGCAAGACAGTTTCCCAGTCTCCAAGGAGTTTATATTCTAGTAGGCGAAGACAGGTCACACACACTCAAACAAAATAAGAAAAAATATTAGATAGGACCAATGCTGTATAGAGAGTTAAAGTGAAGCAATGTGTGTGTTACAGAGTGTCTGAGTGCCATGGAAGGAACTGAAAGGAAGAGTCTACCAGGTTTCACTACTACAAAGTTGTTAAACTTTGCTTCTAACTAACAAATTATTTGTGGGAAGGTACTTTGACATTATGTAAACATTCTGTTTTTCATCATACCTACATGCACTAGTTTTAGTATTATCCTGATTTTTCTAATTCTATCATTCTTTTTATATGTATTAGATGACATTATGATTTAAGGAAAAACTTTGTCTTCTCCCTGAATTATTTATTCATATTACTTTCATCAGTGTAGATTCGTAGATTCTTGTATTTATTCAGTGGATCATGTCATTACTGTTATTTAGTTTGATGATCACGTCGTCCCAGCTTTGGCCAGAGGAGCCTTTTTTAGTAGGTTGCCATGTCTTGGTATTTTCGTGTCATTCTTTGAGCACTTCCTTGCTTTGGGGCACATTAAGGTGTGCCAGGCTCATCTTTTACATGTATTTCTACTTTTTTCCATTCTTTTGAACTTTTTATATTCTTGAAATAGCTAGATAATTTAGGAGATTATTGCCATATTTCATGAACGGGAGGACTGGTTATAGGATTATGAAGATCTTCAAGGCTGATGACTTACATGGTTAAGAAAGAAATTTAGGTTTATTTCAAATTCACGACATGACCTTTGGTGTCATGTTCATGGCATGATGATGGCATTAATATAATTTAGACACACAGAGGGCAAAGAAGCTGTGCTGAAGTTTGGAACATGAGAGGAGTTATATAGTTTCCATTTTAAACATGTTGAATGTGATAGGGGTATGTTTTGCAGGCATTTGGAAATAGAAGTATGATATTTAATTGGAAGGTCAGATATGGGGATATCATTTGGGAGTCATCAGAATCTGGATTTGGTGAAACAAAGACCATGACTGTTGTTGTCAAGAAGGTAGTAAGAGAGAATATTGTGTCAAGGGTGGAATGCTAGACTATGTCACCCTTGAAGGGAGAGAACACTATTATTTAACAAAGTTAGTTCCACTTTCTAGCCTTTAGGAATGAGGTAAACCTTACCAAAGATGACAGAGTTGTATAGATATGAACCGATCTGAATCAGATTCGTGTTGCTGACATTAATATCTTAAGAACAAAAGTTCACTCTGAATTATAACAAAACAATGACTGAAAAGTAGTAATATACTTAGGAAGCATATAGCAAGGTTGTGTAGAAATTTGAAGAAAGGAGTGCAGAACGTGGTAGAGCAGGGTTGTCAGCTGGGGGTGGCTCTCTAGATTCTGAAGGCTGAAACTCTGCCATGTCAATCCCATGAGCATGGATCAGTCATAGGGAGAGACAGCCTAATGCTGAACCAAGCCTGCAGAGGCTGTCTCACAAACTAGCCCAACTCTTCCTTCATTCATAGTAAGAGACTGCAAACTCTGTGCTCATGAGACAGCTATACTTCCTTCTTTGCCTGTGGGCACATTGTCCAAGAAGCCAAATAATAATAGAAGAGTGATCATTGAGCTATTCTAATCATGCCACATGTTTACAGACACTCTCAGTGGCAGGTACTATGCTAACTGAGCACTTTACATGTATTGTCTTGTCTTCAGGTACCAATACTATTGTATTTCTCCAGATGAGGAGGCTAAGGCTTATAACTTAACCAAAGTTCCATTAGCAAGAATGAGACAAAGGTAGGATTTGAACTCATGTCTGTCTAATTTCAAAGTCTAGACTCATAACTACTAAGCCCCCATGGAATGTGAGTGAGGGAATTAATTTAAATTCTAATTTGAGTTTGATTAAAGTTTCTATAGCATCTGGCTATCTCTGTAATGAAAATGGATGTGTCAGATTCACTATAAAAACCATGCTCCCCCTCTTCCTGTTATTCCTCTGAGCATCATAGATTCCGTTCTTCAGCTCTGTGGATACCTTCAGTTCAGTTCTTGGTAGTCTTGGGGCCATTCTTTCTCTTCTAGGTGACTTTGGAATACAGGTTCTGAGGCATTGGTTTTATGAAATGTCTTTCTTTGGGGGAGAACTTCCCACTGTGACCCTCCAAGGTGAAATATGTCTTAATTACCTGGAAAAACTCTTAGGAGTGAGAAGGGACGCTAAGAAAGGGACTTCTAGGGGAGTGGGAGGAAAACCTGGCTTGCTGAACCATGAAGGCTGGAGGGCCCTGAAGAATGTGGGTTTGAGGTAACCTAGGCAGCTAATGACCACTAGAAAGAGGCCGTCAATGACCAGTAGACAAGGACAGCACTGCCAGGAGGTGCCGAGAGGCCGATGGAAGGCTTGCGACCCATTTCAATACCCCTGCAGGCCTTTGCACTGGGTCTCTCACCTTTTCTCCTCCACGAGAGGGACCCATTTCCAGCTCTCTTTGGAAGTGCTCTAAACTTTATTCTTCTTAAATCTCTCTTTGTTACACTGAAACGTGTGCAGCTTACTTTTGATTTCTATCCACACTGCCTGTGCTGCTCCAGTTTTATTTTCAGTTTCCACTCACTTTTGCTTCTCCAGCACCGTGCCTCAGTGGAACTTTCTGGCTTAGCTGAGTAATGGAGTAATGGAACCAGGTCAACTGGTTTCAGGGAACTGGGACCTCTGACCCTCCAAGAGGAGGACAGACTCCTGAGTGCTCTCTCAAGGGAGTTTTGCTCTGATGTAGTGCCTACCCTAGTAGCTTACACTGGATTTTCTTCAGACCAGTGGCCAAATCCAAATATTAACTAGCCTTGTAAATATAAACAAGGAAAGTGATTTTTTTTTTTTTTTTTTTGCTAGAATGACTAAAAATATCAAGCAGCCTTGTAAGTATAAGCAAGGAAAGTGATTTTCTCTGGCCAGAAGGATGAAGGGGTTGAAAATAAGGAGAAATGCAGATAGAAAAATGATTAAGACTGTTTGAGTTGATATTTCTGAAAAATCTCCTCATGGTAAACAGTATAATTAACCAGCAGATTTTAAAATATTACAATTGTTACTTCTATTATGTTCTATTACATACATTTTTTTCCATCATAATTTTTGTTGTTGTTGTTGTTGTTGTTGTTGTTGTTGAATGCAGATGATGGGTATATGGCTGTTTATTGTACTATTCTTTCTGCTTCAAAATCTAGGATATCTGAAGCCAAAACTGAAACCCAGCCCAACCCAAGGTATACACCACCATATTGTTCTTCAGATCTTAAGTAGGCTCTGCTTTCTTCCCTCCACTTTCCAGTTTTGCTATGTTTGTTTTACATATAATGCCCAGCATTTTTAGGTGTACTAAGCAGGAGGAATAGGGAAGAGTAGGTTTACTTTATCTTCCTAGGAGTGGAAATCCTTAGATTTTGAGTTTCATTGTCTCATCCTAGACAAACTGTCTTCCAAAGTAGGGAAGATGCAACGGAAGGATAAGAATGAGTGTTTTTTTGAGAGCCAGTGGGTGATTTGTGCTTCCCTGTGTGTAAGTTTATTGAGGTCTCTCAACTAGGTGAGGATGGTTTTATTATTCCTACATTACAGATAAGAACACCCCAAGGCTCAGAGATAGTAAGTTCAGGTAGGTAGAAGGGGCTGGACTGGCCTTGAACCCAGGCTTTCTGATTTCAGGGCACATGCCTTTTCTCCCGGAAGTCACTCAGTTGTTAAAATCTGGGTTTGCTACTGATACCATGAGGCCTAGAAATATTCTTTATAACTTTCCTCCTCCTTTAAAAAATATTTTTGTTTTAACTTTTTATTATGAAAATCTTCAAAGCCATTTGAAGCAGAAAGAATAGAAACAATCAGCCCAGATTAAATAGGACAAAGAGACGAAATAACAATGTAGTAACAGGTGCTTCTTTTTTTTTTTTTTTTTTTCAACTTTCACTATTATAACTTAGTTTTATAACTATTCTTGCTCATTGTGTCTTTTTTTCCCTTATCGATGACCTGTTTATGGTTTTTTTCTATATATTTTTTTTATTTTTTATAAAATCATAGCTGTGTACATTAATGAGATCATGGGGCACCATACATTAGTTTTATAGACCATTTGACATATTTTCATCACACTGGTTAACATAGCCTTCCTGGCATTTTCTTAATTATTGTGTTAAGACATTTGTATTCTACATTTACTAAGTTTCACATGTACCCTTGTAAGATGCACCACAGATGTAATCCCACCAATCACCCTCGTCCGCCTATCCTTCCCCGTCCCCTTCCCTCCTTCTCTTTCTTCCCTCTATTCTTAGGTTATAACTGGGTTATAGCTTTCATATGAAAGCCATAAATTAGTTTCATAGTAGGGCTGAGTACATTGGATACTTTTTCTTCCATTCTTGAGATACTTTACTAAGAAGAATATGTTCCAGAATAAAGAATAAAGAATATGAG
>CAUYPK010019065.1:0-36233 GCA_963574355.1 Loris lydekkerianus
GCTTATACTTTTCCTAAAAGACTTGGATTATTGACAAATAATTAATGTGGACTTATTAAGAAGTAAATGAATTTTTAAGTAATGGTTGAAAATTTCAAACACACATATATAAGTAGACTATTACAATGATTTCATATATGAACCCTGACAATTAAGTTTGTGAACTCTTCCTAGAAAAAGTGCTACATCCTCACTGCTGAATATCACTGTAGTCACCTTTGAAATACTCCTCTGGGAATCTATGCACTGATTTCAGCACCTAGTCCACCCAGCAAACCAATGTTGGAACTCTTTTTCTGGAATGATCATCAGAGCTGTTATCATATGGCACACACAAACATGCAACAGCAATAGTATTAAACACCACTCAGCAAGACACTGCCGCACACTGACATGGGCATAGCTGTGAGACACTTGATACACCAAGGCTATGATACCTTACCAAGTTGTTTGTACCGTGCTCCCAATATAAGTATGCAATGGCAAGATTGTGAACTTAATTGTTAGACCTTGTATGATAACACCTCTGATGTTCATTCCAGATATGGCTTGTTTTATTTTTTAAAAGTCAAAAATCAGTTGATGTATAACTTGTATATGCCGATACCCACCCTTTTAAGTTTGATAGTTTAATAAGATTTGAGAAATGTTCCTGGTACCATAATCAAGATAATATAGAATATTTCCATCACTCTTATGCCTCTTTGTGTCAGCTCCTCTCCAACCTGCAGTCCTTAGAAACCACCGATCTCATTTCTCTTCCTATGGTTTTACCTTTTCTGAAAGATCATATAATATGCATATAGCCTTTTGAGTAGTCTATTCATATACCATAATGCCTTTGATATCAATCCCTGCTGCATTTATCCCTAGTTTGTTCTTTCATACTGCTGGATAGTATTCCATTGTCTGGATTTGTGATACTTATCCATTCACCACTTGATGGGCATTTGGGGGTGTTTCCAGCCTCTGGAAGAAATGTAGGGGGAGTTTATCATTGTTCCATGAAAGCATTGTATATGCAAAGCAACCATCAAATGCTAAAGGAACCAAAAAACTGAGATTGAGGCAAATCCAGTTTGTACAGGATGATTTATTAGGGGGACTTACGAATAGAACATGGGCTTAGGCAGTCACAAGACAAGATGTATAAATAAAGCTGCTGTAGATATTTGCACACTTTTTTTTGCAAACATGTTTTCATTTTTCTTTAGTAAATTCCTTGTGATGATATTACCAAATTGTACAATAAGTGTATGTTTAACTTTATAAGAAACTGACAAGTCATTTTCCAAAGTAGCTGCACTATTTCTTTCAAAAACACACGAGAGTTCCAGTTGCTTCACATCTTTGCCAGCATTTGGTATTTTTAGGGCTTGTTTCAGTCACTTATTTTGTAGTAATACCTCATTGTGGTTTTAATTTTATGATTTTGTTTGCAAAACCTTGATAAAATATGAAGCTGAGTCTGTTGTCTAAAAATAAGAATAGAGCTCGGCACCCATAGTACATAGTGGTTATGGTGCTAGCTACATATACTGAGGGTGGCGAGTTTGAAACCGGCCCGGGCCTGCTAGACACCAGTGACAACTGCAACAAAAAATAGCTGGGTGTTGTGGCCAGTACCTGTAGTCCCAGATACTTGGGAGGTTGAGGCAAGAGAATCGCTTAAGCCCAAGAGCTTGAGGTTGCTGTGAGCTGTGATGCCACAGCACTCTACCAAGGGCAACATAATGAGACTCTGTTTCAGAAAAAAAAAAAAAGAAAAGAAGAAGAATAGGTCAGTTCCATTTAGTGAATACTAATCTGAATCTTTGAAGATAGTCTATCACCTTGCTCACTTTCCCCTAGCCCACAGTGCAATGGGCTTGGTAATTTTTAAGTACCTAAATCAAAACTAATGATGGACTAATAACCAAGGAAGGCCGCTTTGCTCTCCTTATTTGAGAGAAATAGAATATTGTGAGGGAAACTTTTCAGTATTTTTAAAGCTGACCTTAGCAGTTACCTTGTTTTAATGAAATACAGCTAGAAATGGTGTCTTTTTAATGTGGCTAAAAAGTTGCCAAGTTTTTCTTAAGCCTACCATATTGAGATAAAATTATGTTAAATTTCTACTGATTTACACAGGAGAACAATGAAGAATCGCTATATGGAGCTCTATGACCTTAACAAAGACCTGGTAAATGGATATAAAATTCGTTGTAACAATCACACAGAGCTATTGGGAAACCTCAAAGCAGTAAATCAAGCAATTCAAAGAACAGGCCATCTGCGTGGTAAGTCTCCTTTTATAGCACTGTAATTCATCTGTAATTTCGGGGTAAGAATTATTGAAGCTGGTAGTAGCATTCAGTAATTCATATCAGGGCCAGCAGAAGCAAACCTTTAACACTCCAAAACGGGTACCAGTCACTTGAGTTTCGGTCAGCCGTATTATTTAGCTTTAGTCTCTAGACTTCAGAGGGAAAGAAAACCTTCAACTCCTCATCTTAGTTAGGTCTTGCTGCAACCCCTAAGGAAAAACCTAACATATACTCAAAAGGAGATATACTGTATATATAGAGGGTACCAAAAAAATGCATACACATTTTAAGAAAGGAAAAAACTGTATTAAAATTGTAATATTCAACATATACTGATAATAAAAGATGAATACAATTCCATGGAGTACACTTGTAATTACAGAAGTCAAACATGATTTGCATATTACAAAATTAATAGAGGAAATATGCTCTCTATATAAATATATGTGTGTGCTTGTGTGTGTGTGTGTGTGTGTATATAGCATACACATACATATAGTCATCAAGGCCCATTAGATAAAAAGACTGAAAATTAATGAGTTAAATGTCCAATTGAAAAATTTTAAAAAAGAACAATAGGCTAAACCAAAGGGAGCAGAAATATAACCAGAGATTTACATATGAATTCTGCTGTTTTGGGTTGATGCCTTGACTTCTTCAGAAATAATCTTCATGGCCAGGTGCGGTGGCTCACGCCTGTAATCCTAATACTCTGGGAGGCTGAGGCTTGTGGATTGCTTTAGCTCATGAGTTCGAGACCAGCCTTAGCAAAAGTGAGACCCTGTCTCTACTAAAAGTAGAAAAACTGAGGCAAGAGGATCGCTTGAGCCCAAGTTGGAGGTTGCTGTGAGCTATGATGGGCAGTGCCTGTGACGCAGTGAGTAGGGCACTGGCTCCATATGCTGAGGGGTGGCAGGTTCAAACTTGGCTCTGGCCAAACTGAAACAACAAAAAATTGGCATTGTGGCAGGTGCCTGTAGTCCCAGCTACTTGGGAGGCTGAGGCAAGAGAATTGCCTAAGTCCAAGAGCTAGAGGTTGCTGTGAGTGGAGACAAAATGAGCCTCTGTCTCAAACAAACAAACAAACAAAAAAACAAGGGTGGTGCCTGTGGCTCAAAAGAGTAGAGCACTGGCCACTATATACCGGAGGTGGTGGGTTCAAACCCGGCCCCGGCCAAAAACTGCAAAAAAAAAAAAGAAAGAAGAAATAATTTGTGCTAGATGAACCTTGATCCTTTTCTGTAAAACTGACATTTGATTTCTTGGTTATAGATGGTCTCTAAGTTAGTTTTGTGATAAATTCTCTCACCAAGTTCTTTTTTAGGAAGTAGTAAGATAAATCAGTTAAATCCACATAGCTCTTTTCTACTCTAGTTTTCTTATTTTAAAACTAGCCCCTAGTTTATAATTTTGATCTTTTGCTCCTTTGTGTTTTTTTCTCATACAGTTGGAAAACCAAAGAACCAGATGATCACTGCTTGTCGGGATGCAATTCGAAGCAACAATATCAACACACTGTTCAGAATCATGCGGGTGGGGACAGCTACTTCATAGGAAAGGAAACAATAGTTAATGAAGTTCCTGGAAAAGGTTTGCCTTTAAAAATTGAGCTGGTTTGCTTTGGATCACATTCTGATAAACCCAGAGTGCTAAGAATGAAGACAACCTTGGTGAGTTGCTAAACTTCAAGACGAAGCATTACATCTGAAGAACAGAACTTATACATGTACACATATATATTCAGTTTATATATGTATAGAAGATATAGATGTATACATGTATATATTTTTAAATCACTGGTAGTACTGTTGCTGAATAATATTAGGTTTGTATGGAAGAAGTAGTTTTGAAATGTTAGGGCTGCAAAGTCTTATTTTGGTTCATATATATAAAGTTGGAATATAAATACATATTTTTTTGAAATTGTAATTTTTAAATAGATTGTCTACTTTTTCATTAAAATTTAAAGGGGTTGAACTTTGTGTTGACTGTAAAATCATTACCAAATCAGAATGGCATAAACAATTTGTATTTTGTGGAGAAAAATTAAAATGTGGATATTTGATTTGTGTGTTTTCTTTTTAATCACCAAAAGGGGGTGTAAACAAGCTTATATTATGGAAGAGTTGATGTAGGGTGATCTGTTAGGGCAGTGTTAGCTGCTATAATAAATAGACCTCAAAATCCATAGTGACTTCTTTTCATTTATTACATAAGGATTTCTCTGTAGTTATTTAGGGACCCGGTTTCCTTTAATCATGTATCTGTCATTTCCTAGGACAAGCTGAATTCAGTAAAGAAATAAGCCTAAGGAAAATGTTTTGGGTAGCTATTTTCACATTCACTGCATACAGTGAAGGCATAGGGCAGTGAGGCTTCATTTTCTCATTTGGAACCCAATGTGACAAGGGCTGTCCTACAGCCTTGAGATTATTTACAGTATGGTTTTGAGATCACTGTAAGATTATTATAGTATATTTTTACTATGTATCTCTATGTTTAGATATGTTTAAATACACAAACATTTAGCATTGTGCCACAGCAGCACGCAGTATTCAGTACAGTAACATGCTGTACAGGTGTGTAGGAGCAGTAGGCTATCCCATACAGTGTAGGTACGTAGGAGGCCTTACCATCTAGGTTTGTGTAAGTACAGTCTTTGACACGTGCATGATGACATTGCCTAATGATGGATTACTCAGAATATATCCCTGTTAAGTGAGGCATTACTGTACATTTAAGCCAGTAGAAAAGGAAAAGAGAACAATACTTCCTTCTTTTAAAAGCTGTGGTTCAAAAATAACACATGATCATTTCTGCTCACAATTCCATTGAGTAACAAGGTCACACCCGCAGGGGAGGCCAGGAAATATATTCCAGGTGTGTGCTTATGAGGAGAAAGCTGATATTTGTACTAGTAACTAGAAGTCCCTTCCCTAGGAATTAAAATTTTCCTTAAGGTTTAATGAACTGGTTTAATGAGTAAAACTTTAGTCAATTTTTACATTTTAATAGCATTCATAGGCAGTTCAGGGGAGAATGGGACTTTCTCCTTGAGGTTAATATAAATTAATTAACTCTATTGTTCTCTGCTATTTGGCCACTTAGGACTGCCCTCTCTTGTATCAGAAATCTAAGCTTTATGAAGTCCTAATAGTTATGAGAATATGTCATATAATGCTTTTGTTTACCATTTTTGACCTATAAGTTAAAGAGCTAACCAACACATACTGTATTTTCAATAATCTCAAAGTAGTAGTAAAGTATCATAAATTGGATAGAAGAAGGAAGCTGAGGTGCAAAGATTTAATTACTTGCCAAGCTTAGAGTTAGTGGCAGAACTCAAGTCCCACCATTGAATCTTTTTTTCTGGTGTATGTGTATGTGTTTAAAAATTTTTTTTTGAGACACAGTCTCACTCTGTTGCCTAGGCTACAGTGTGGTAAGCAACCTCAAACTGGGCTCTGGCAATCCTCTACCTTGGCCTCCCAGAGTGCTAAGATTATAGGCATGAGCCACTGTGCTTGACTGAATCTTTTTTAACCATAATGTAATTTCTAACTTTTTTGAGATTAAAATCTCTAGTGAATGCTGGTTCTAAATTGTATGGTACCATTCATTTATTAGGGAACCTAATAAAATAACCTTGTCAAAAGTTATAATATAGCCAAAAACTTTCTTCTTTAACCTAAAAATATTCATGGCAAAGCTACAAGGGTTTGACCTTCAGCAAGACATCTTTAAAGTCATCCTGATTTATATCACAATAGGTTACTTTTGCATTAATTTGATCCTCTTGATTTAGTATCTCTGTTTCACAGATGAGGCCTCTGAGGTCAAAGGCAGAATGTCCCATATAGAATCCCACAACTGGGTAAGCTGTTGAATGGAGGTTTTGAAACCAAGAATTCATAGCCTTTTCTGCGGCTCTAACCTTCCCAAGTGAGTAAAGACTGGATGAGATGGAAACATTCATAAAACATTGAACTGCTCTTTTGTCTCACTTAGAAGTCACTGTGTTCATCTAAGGGTTGAGACAACTGTTTGGACAATGAGAAATAAGTTTATCATACTTCTCTGTTTTGTTGCCACATTTTCCCGGTTGTGATAGAGTCTGAGTGCTTCTGGAAGCTATAGCTAAGCCCTAGTGTGTTGATGAATTACATCGAAGCTTTACGTTATCATGGAGACTTCATTTAAAAGGTGATTTTGAGGATTTTGGTATGTGGGAGAAAGCTTTTTAGTTATTTTTTGATCATCTCCTTTTAAAAAGATCACCTAACCTGCCCATAATTCAGGTTGCAAATGTCCTAAAAAGACTTATTATTTCCCATCATGACTGCCTATGGATTATATCAAGGTCAGCTCAAATGCTCTCTCCTCAGGAGGACTTTATTCTTTTGTCTTTTCCTTAACCCTTATTACATTTCTTGTTTATCTTAATCTTAATCTCCCATTTAGTGAGAACAGGTTCTGCATTTTAATCAGCTTCATCCTCATGAGAGTGCTGAGCCAATGTCTTACACATAGAGAAGCATCTGCTGTTTTCCAGGGGATTATCTGTCCTCAGTAAACCTGTCAGCGGCTTCAGAAATCTGAGAACAGGAAACTTTACAACTATTATGCAAGCCTAGAAGTGTTTTATAAGAATAGTTTTCAACATTGTTATTAATGTTTCAAATTTTATAATTAGCTGTTATAAATCTGCCAATGCAGAGTGCTATGATCAAAGAACGAAATTATCTCCGATTTCACTTTGAAACGAAAGAACAAGATGACACCCATTACAGCCCGGTGTTCTGCATTTTGCTTCTTTTCCATCTGGCCCCTGCCCACACTATTATGCTTTAGCTCCTGAGTCATTTTTTTATCTGTACAGTACAGAATCTGCTTTTCCTAAAAACGATGTCACATGGACAGTTCTCAAGCTGTTTTTAAATTGTCTTATGTGGACTGATTTTGCATTAGAAAGAGAAAGAATCATCAGGATGCCCGGTTCCACGGAAGCCTGGAGAGCCTGCCCCTGGCCTCACTTTACTAGCTCTCCTCCACCAACAACTTTAGTAACAGGGTTGGTATTTCTTCAGTTTTTGTAGTGGTTAAGTACATAATGGTGTTGAAGAGATAACACAGCCCAAAACTTCTTGTTGAAGAAATACTGGTCTAGGAGAGTAAGGGAGGTAGCCCAGGCTTTGGGGTTTTTTTGTGTGTGTATTCTGTGGTGAAGAAATAAGCACAGTCAGTGGAGTCTATAAGTCAGTCTTTAGTAGACAAGCCTGGTTCGCAATCTACCAGCCTTTTCTCTTCAAGGCTTCTTCTTCCACATCCATAAAATTAGAGACTGATGTTATTTATAGGGACTTCCTCAACATTTTCCTTCCTATTAAGAGAAATGTGAATATACTCACCAAGTTTTATCAAAATGTTTCTAATTTCCATGGTAGTTAACACATAAAGCAGAAGTGGTGAAGTGATTTCTGTAAGGCTGCTCTGTCCCTCATCCAGTGCTGGAGCCTGAAGCCCATAGGGGAGGGCAGGTAGTCAGAAAAGACGTCAAGTTGGGGAGAACAGGCTGGAACTCACAGGAATAGGTTGAAGCTCATGAGGACATACTGCAATTTGTGTCAGTTTTGTGCCTCTGACCTTGAAGGTGTGGGAATCCTGGAGAAACTGAGACCCTTCATTACAGAAGCTGAAGGAAGATCCAGAGAAGGGCAAAGCAGTTTCAGGCCCAAGCCCAGATGTTGATTCGCGCCAACAAGGTGAGGCAGTAGGTAACGACATGGTGTGCGAGCTACTGAACAGCTGCTGACTCATTTTGCCCTCCAAATCTTACATACGACTGTGGCTCACCCAAAGTGCAGACATGGGGAAGGGGATTCTGAATGTTCAATCCAGCCAAGATGGTACATTACGAAGCCACCAGTGGTTGTCACAGGATGGTGGGCTTTTTAGGTGAGCTTCATTTTATGTTTTTACATGTTAGTTCCTCACAGTGAGCACGTATTCTTTATATAATCTGCAGAAATATAAAGCTGTTTTCCTTGGGGAAAAGAAAATCTTCCTTTAGTAAAGGGAGTTTACAGCAACTGTAGGCTCATTATTAATTTGTTTTCCCAAACCACTAGTAAGAAAAAGAGACCATATATCTGCCTATGGATTATATCAAGGTCAGCTCATAGACATCATGGCTTTTTTCTAGAAGAGGTATGAGAAGATGCCCTTGTTTTAATTCTTCTTTTGCCTTATAACAATTGTTGGCATGGCCCCAGACCATAAAAAGGAATCAAGATAAAGAATGAAATGCTAAGAAAAAGCAGCTTCTTAGTCACTATATCTTTAGTGCAGAAAAGTCACCTGCAAGTTATACCACCCTTCCTGGTCTGAGAGGTGCAGTTAGATTATGTAACTGACAACACCAGAGTTGGGCTTTGGGGATTCTCTCTCCTCAGATACCCAAATCCCTTTCTGTCATATACAGAAGATTGTGTTTTGTTTATTTTTTAAAGACAGTCTCATTTTGTTGCCCTCGGTAGAGTGCTGTGGCATCACAACTCACGGCAACCTCAAACTCTTGGGCTCAAGCAATTCTCTTGCCTCAGCCTTCCAAGTTGCTGGGATTGCAGGTGCTTGCCACAGCATCCGGCTATTTTTTAGAAAGGGAGGTTTTGCATTTGCTCAGGCTGGTCTTGAACCTGTGAGCTCAGGCAATCCATCCACCTCGGCTTCCCAGAGTGCTAGGGTTACAGGTGTGAGCCACCATGCCCAACAAAAGATTCTGTGTTGACAGACCATAAACTAATAAGCACATTTTAAACACTTTCATAGTATTCTAAGATTTAGACTCAGTTCTGCAGACTTAGAAAAGTTAGGTGACTTTGGATGGTACCTAGGGCCATGAGTCTCAAACTATTTTGCAAGGGTGGCACATATGACAGTGTAACTATTTAGCACTTTTCTCTGGGTCTTCTTGGGATTAGCCACCTACGGAGTATTAACTATAATCTCACCCTTTTCTTCACTACTTGTGAAAATACATCAGCGAGCAAGCAAGTGAAAGGCGTAATATAGAGATGACCTTCTGTCTGCCAGAACTTAGAAAAATCAGGCTTTGAAATTAACCATCAGTAATAAAGTATTAATATTTGCAGTCCCAGTTGAGTATCACTTCATTGTAGTTAAAAAACTGTGGTCTCCAACATGGGTATGCATGTAAAATGGTTCATTTCCATGTGGGTATGGAAGACAGTATTAGAACTTGTTTCTTTTTACCTCCTTGTTTGTTTTATAACATAGTATTATTTTATAACATGACGTGTAAAATTTATAGATAAACATCCAAGTAAAAGGTATACATGCTAAAATTTTTTTTTACTAATTGGGGTGCATAATCAAAAAATTCTGGAAATCATCAACCTAAAAGAAAACGAAACTCATTCTCATTTAAATGCAAACTTCAGGAAAGAATCAGTATTCAAAGTTTTGAGAGATAGAAGAGTAGTTAAGTTTTAAGGCCCAGTGCTTTTACTCTATTAATTAGTAAAACTGACACTAAAAGCTACTGCGAAAGCTAGAAATAAATGTATGAAAGGGAAAGAAAACAGGGAGACAGTACGAGGATGGAACGAGAACAGCATCTTTCATCCACCCATGCACACCCACACATAGGTAGTTATAACTCTCTGCAAAAAAAGTAACAAATTGGACAGCATCTTGGCATTTTGATTGGCGTTTAGTATTTGGTCTCTTAAAAAAAGGCAATTACAGTGGCCAGCAGCAGTGGCTGACGTCTGTAATCCCAGCACTCTGGGAGGTCGTGTGGGTGGGTCCCTTGAGTTCAGAAGTTCGAGACCAGCCTGAGCCAGAGCGAGACTCCTGTCTCTAAAAGATAGCTAGGCATTGTGGTGGGTGCCTATAGTTCTAGCTATTTCGAAGACTGAGGCAAGAGGATCGCTTGAGCCCTAGAGTTTGAGGTTGCTGTGAGCTATGATGCCACGGCATTCTAACCAGGGCGACAGCTTGAGACTTTGTGTCAAAAAAAAAAAGCAGTTATAGGCAGTCCCTGGGTTATGAACAAGATAGGTTATATAAGTCTGTTCTTAAGTTGAATTTGTGTGTAAGCTGGAACAGGTACATTTACCTATTACCTGTAATAGCCCATTTGTAGTGTGAGTCACACATCTGTGAGATGTTTGTAACTCAGGGACTGTTAATAGCCTCTGTTCACAATTGTATATTATACACAAGTTGGATATTTGTAACTGCGGGACTGCCTATAGTTCTATAGCGGACCCTACAGTATTTAGGAAAATGAAAGCCAGACGTGAGGCTAGAATCATTTAATTATTCATAAGCCAAAATTCTAGGATGGAAAGGCAGTGGGCACCTGAAAATGACTACATGTGGTAATAAGCAACTTATCTTATTGGCCAGGAGTTTCTAGAGGCTGTGTGGTTTTATAGTTTTAGGCCAGATCTTTTCCGAGGGAATAATACTATACATCCTCCAAATCTTCATTGTCCTGTGAGAACTGTAGTGAAACGAAATGAGAGGCAGTGGAAAGAAGGATGACGACTCACATGTCTGAATCCTAAGGCCTAGCACGAACAGGAGGTAAAGTTCTGTAATTTTCAAGGCGGCGCCTGTGGCTCAGTGAGTAAGGCACTGGCCACATATACCGAGGGTGGCAGGTTCAAACCCAGCGCCAGCCAAACTGCAACAAAAAAATAGCCAGACGTTGTGGACACCTGTAGTCCCAGCTACTTGAGAGACTGAGGCAAGAGAAATTGCCCAAGAGCTGGAGGGTGCTGTGAGCTGTGATGCTGAGGGCAAAAAAATGAGACTCTGTCTCTAAAAAAAAAAAATTCTGTAATTTTCTAATGCCAGTGTTATTGGGAAGAACAAAATCTTCATTTATGAGTTAAAAAAAAAAAAAAAAATCACTGAAAACATGGACAAAGAAGACCTTGAAGACCTTATGCTAAGTGAAATAAGCCATTCATGAAAGGATAAGGACTGTGTGATTCCACTTAATAAGGAACGTGAGCATTCAAGTCAGTAGAGACAGAAAGTTGCTAGGGGAATGAAGAGTGGGGAGCGACTGTCTAATGGGGACAGAGTGTCAGTTTGTGAAGATGGAAGAGCCCTAGAGATGGACGGCGGTGATGGCTGCACTGTAATATGAATGAATTTAATGCTACTGAAAGATATACTTAAGAATAAATAGTTAAGATGGTAAATTTTTTGTTATAAATATTTTAGCACAGTAATCATTTTTTTAAATCACTGAAGACATCAATATGGAAAAAGAACTGAAAGTTAAAAAAAATTGTTTTTTAATGAAGAAATAAGTATATAGCTCCAAGCTCAAGGTCTAGGTTGAAGACAATCATAGGGTCCTATTAAAGGGCAACCAGTTCTAAGAACAACGTAGACCATATACCATACAGTTTTACCTCACTCTGTGCCCAGCTCTTCCAGATTTCCCAGTATTAATGAAGGATCATGTTTTTGTTCAGCTTTGCCCAGTCCTATCATTCATAATAGACGAATGAAAAGTCCCAGAAACCTGTTCTGTTTGGGAAGGTTTTCTTTTGTTCTAGACTTCGGTGGTTAATATGCTTGACAAATTTCAGAGTCTCTCTATCTCTGTAGACCAATGCCAAAGAATTGTTTTCTGGATTCACTGTTAGCAGCTGAAATAGACAAATACCATGACACATGAGAACACAGAGCTTACTCTCAACTCTTAAAGGATTCACAGCTGAAAGGTTTTCATATCAAGTACCCAAACTTGGGATAAGATCTCAAAGATCTTTTTAGGGGAAAAACTTTTGTTCTGGATGTGAAGACATTTTTCCAACAAGCCCTATTTTAGCACATACCCAGAAAGCTTTCCCCTACTGCAGTTATTTCTTATTATATTGAAAGATATATGGGAATGTATATAACTCTTAATTTGGAATTGCTTAGAAGGGTAGAATAAATGCTTAGTGATTACTATTTAGCACTTTATTCCATGCTGAATATTTTCAGATAAAAATTAGAACCACTACCAGGCAGATCAATAGATTTATCAGCTAAAGACACTGGTAGAATGTCATAAAAATTGAGTCTCTAAAGAATGAAAGCTTTCTCACAATCTAAAGAGGATAGTTCGCAGTCAGGAGCAGCTTACCTCTTCATCTTCACCTTTAGCAATGTAAGAAGTAAAGCCACCAAACTCTGGCTCCCAGCCTAAGAAGAGGAAAACAAAGCACTGAGCAAGCTCTGTCACTGCCAGTTACACCGTCACTTTAAATCACTGATCCCATGCTGCCCAGCAGAGATCTGGGAATTTAGCAGTAACCCACTTTACCAGTGGTGAGCCTGAATTTATCTAGCTTATCGTGGATTCCCTCTACCCCAAATGCTTAATTTCCTGAGATAGCTGAACATTCTTAATTTGAATAAGAAAACAGAGAGTTACAAGTGTTAAATTATACTCCGAAGAGCAATTATATAAAAGCTGTAGACCTGGGGGGACATTTAGGGGAAAATTATGGCATAGTCCAATTCCCCATTCCCTAGTCCAGACAGAAATCCTGCTTTGAGTTGGGAGACTGAACTTCATGATGCCCAAGATCTCTTCCAACTTTAAGATGATATAATCTGAGATTCTGGCCAAGGCCAATTATTTCTGACTTGGCTCAGTTGGAGGGGGTTACTTGGGAGAGACTGCCTCTCCTCTGGGAACAATTCATTGCTTTCCTTCCTCCTCACCTTCACATCCACAGTAGAGAACTAAGTCCAGGGCAAATGCAGCCTTGCTATTGTCATGGATTAAAGTGTAGTGACCCGTCTTCCAATGCCTCAATTCTCCTTGGCATGTGGGAACACTTAATTCTGAGGAAAAAATAGAAGGACCAGAAAATTTAAAAAATAACCTTGATATAACTGCTAGATTGCAAGGAAATGATAATTAGGAATGAGTGAAATGGCAATAAGGGGAAATCATTCTGGTAAACCTCCAGCTGATCAATCTAGCCTTATAAATGAGTGTGAGGAGTTACCAGGTCTGACTATTTGGGGGTAAATAATGTTGAATTTCATTTTATCTCTATAATAGACTTCAGATGGAAAAAATAAAAAATAGACCATAAATATTATTTTATCTAATCTTGGAGTAGAGAAACTATTTCTCAGCTTATAACCACCAAAAGTAGAAACCATTAAAGGCAAAGATAGATCTGATTACTAAAACGGTCTATAGAATTTAAAACATCTGAACAAAATTAAAAAGCCAACTATTGCAACCTATAGAACAGAACCTATAATACTCCTATATGTAACATCTTTTTTTTGTAATTGGTAAGAAAATGGTAAAAGCCCAAAGGAAAAATACACTGAGGCCATGACAGGCAGTTCATGAAAGGAAATCAACAAGTAGGGAAAAAGGTACAATTATGTACAATTAATCAATGAAAGGCAAATGCCATGTTTACCTATAGAATAAGCAAAGTTGGAAAAGACTTCATATGTTCATACATGTATATGCCACATGTATATGCCTATATCACATACATGTATATGCCTATATGGCAAAAAAGACTGAAAGGATATATTCTAAATGTTAACATGGCCACCAGCAGATGATTATTAATTTTCACATATTTGTTTTCCAAACATTCTGAAATTGGCAGTTATTGTATGTTATTATTAAAAAAACAAAACAAAAAAAAACTCCTTAAGAGTAACAGGTCTGTAATAGTTCTGATTATCTCACTAGATGAACCCTTCATGAGGGTCTGAATTTCAGTATGCCAACATTAACACTGCTATCTGCCCAACAACTTTACAGCTTTTCAAATCATAATTTTTAAAAAACCTTTAATAGCTCTTCTTCAAGATGGTAAACTTATAGTGATTTTCTCATTCATGTTTGTATCCCCCATTCTGTTTTGGCCCAGGACTTTGCATATAGCAGATGCTCAATAACAGAATACAGCATCGTTTGGTTGTCCATATAGATTTTATCCCATTGTTTCAGGTTCCCATGAAATTGAAACCAAAAAGGAACAGACGTGGACAGTTCTTTTTACAAAGCTATGGAGATTACATAGTTCCTCACCCTAACTTCTTTTAGGGTCTAGGCTTAGATGCCATGTTAATTATCAAGGAAATTATCAAGCCTTTTAAAGAAAGGCTATCCTGTGTATTGAATAGCACAGAAAAACCCACCTGGGTCTGGTTTTTCTAAATATCTATGCTGACCAGGATGACTGGCAGGTCAGTTTTGGGAGGCCACAGAACGAGTTATGTTGCTTTCGGTTAGCATCTTATACCAATAATTTTCTTACCAAAGGTACTCATCTCTTATCTTGGCTCTCCTAACTACGCAGGGTCCTTCTTAAGAAATCAAGAGTGAATCAGGAGGTGGTAAAACTGAGGGGAGCCAGGGATCAGATTTTCCCATTTATGTCTGTATGCCCCACTCTCAGGAAAGGCTGAGACATCAAAGCTAAACTTGTAGTTACCCAGTTCAAAATTTTCACAGGAGTGTTGTTACCCTTTAAATTTCCTGTATTTTTCATTTCCATCTTGTTTGTAGATAAACGTCCTCTATTACAATAGTGTCCTTCTACTCAGAAGCAAATTTATTATTCAAGCAGATTTTCTTAGGCTGTTACTGGTCCTTAGCAGAAATAAACTGCTAACCTTCCTTTCCTTTACATTCTTATGTTTTAGAGTAATTTTAGGTCAGTTGTTTTTCCCTCCACCACTTGTACTATTCTTAGCCTAATACAATGTACTAGCTGTTCTTCCTACCTAGAATGCTCTTCCCACAGATCCTTCTTGTCAGGATCTGAGCTTAAGTGGCAGCTCCTCGGAGAGGCTTTTCTAGATCACCCATCCACCTGGAGGCCACCGTCATCCTTTTCATGTAACCCTATCATAGTATTGTGCATGATACTTACTCATTATTTGATATTTTCTTGTTACTTGTGCATACATTTGTCTTCTCCTACAAGAATGGAAGCTCCCAGAGACCAGTGGTCGTGTTTGTCTTCTAACTCCTAAATTTGGCTTAGTGCATAGTGGGTGCTGAAGAATATTTGAATGAGTAAATGACCGAATGGTTAGTGGTAAACAAGGACAAATCCCAGCAATGGCTTACCTTTCTTTGTTTCATTTTCCTCTGGCTCTGGGCCTGTCTGTTGGCTCTTGTTGCTGATGGCTACCTGCTTTTTCTCTGGCTCAGAGGAGCTATGGCTAGTCCCTTCTTCAGTACAATCAGCAGCAGAGGCTGCTTCTTCCTCTTTTTTGTCATCAGCCTCATCTTCTGAAGGGGCCAAGAAGTGAAGCTTCAGGCCTGTGAAGTTGGACAGCAGCAAGAACAGTGCCTCGGAGCGGAATAACTCCATGCAGTCTCTCAGTGTATCGGGAAGCTTACCCTCTTCAGCTTTCTCATAAAACCTGAAAAATCACAACATCAAGTTGATCAGATGTGAAGTAATTCATGGAATAAAAGTAGATGGTTAGCTCTGTACCTTTTCCTAAATCTTGGCATAGCTTACTAGAGTGTAAGTTGTTAAACAGTGAAACTCTGTTAGGGCCTTCTTTTGGATGTCCCTGGGAATAAAACATCATTAGGGCAAATGTTCTATTATTAGGAGTAAGGCCTGCAGAGAAAAATTTAAGTGCTGAAAGCAGAGGCTCATAATCTCAGATGATGGGTTCTACCTTTTATTAGGGGGACCCCGGCTGCTCCATTCCACATCTCCTTTCTCCAGGGCCTCACAGACCTTTGCAAATTTCTCAGGCTGGAAAATGAGCAAAGAAAGTCGTCAGCAAATCTCCCTATGACTCTACACTGGTTTAGCTGGTACAGTAGCTCTGTAGATCATCAAACTGATTGCTGAAAGGTCCAGCTGTCACTCCTTTCACACAATATCCCCTGTTCCTGCTGTAAGGAAGTGGACCAAAGACTGGCTAACTCATCAGCTTGCTTAAGCTAAGAGAACCATTTTGCACCATTCCCTTTAGTTGTATATCTTACATCAAATTGCTAAACCTCCCAAATTCTAGCATTTGTAAAATGAGGATCATTAATATTTTAATTTACAAGATGTTATGAGGAAAACAAACTGCATTATAGTCAATGTCATTACAAAATCTCTGTATAACACCACAATTCTCTAGGCCCTACCTTGTTTCTTTATTTAATAAGCATTCTAAATTACAAAAGTTAGGTGCAGTGTTAGATGGTGGCTAATCTAGTAAAATATCCTCCACGAGAGGCTTTACATTTATTTGTTTAATGCAGTTTCCAAAGCAATCCTATCAGTGAAAAGGGAAGGACTCCATTAAACAAATAGGGCTAAACAAATTTACTATAATACTTCTTAGAACCTTAGTATGCTAATGTCACCAATAAAATTCTGAGAGAGAGATAGTATGTAGTATCACTCAGCCTTTCTTCATGGAGGAATAGCTCTTGGGACTATGATTCCATGGGACCCACAGTTAACTGTGAAGCACCACACAAGCCCAAGTTATCTAATTTGGCCCTCACAACAACCCTGTAAGAGAGGCAAGGCAGGGATTACCCAAGTTTAGTTGATGATGAAATAAATACAGTGATTTTGTGATTTGCTCAGATTACTAAAACCATAGAGCCATAACATGAATATAGGTCTTCTGATTTCTATCTCTTCCCATTATAATAAGCTACCTCATCCCTGTCAAACATTCATTAACAGATATTGACCCATTATTAAGTACTCTATTGATAAGATGAACAGGAAGGTAATTATACATAATTCCTTCTCTAGGTGAAGCATGTGTGTGTATGTGTTTACCATTAAGACTCTACAGAACTGGGAAATACGTGTACCCAAGGAACTCTTAACCTACGAAGCATACAGCTGATACCAATGTGAGCTATCATCACCATTTCTGTATTTTGTTTGAAGAAGGAAATGATATGAATATTCTAATAAGAAACGAAACAAAAACTCTTCAGTGATATCTATTCATCCATTCAGGAGGCAAAACTGCCTGCCCAACAATGTATACAGAACAAAATATGCTAGCCTACCTTAAGAAACTCCTTGAGGAGAATTTCAGAACTTTCTTCAAACTCTTCTTGAATTTGACCTTGATAGTTCATGTCCAGATAAGTAGGGTTGATCCAATCATATAAAATTTCATGCTTACAAAGAAGCAGTAGGTGCAAAAGGTAAGTTACTAATCGCTATTCTTTTGCTCTTACATCTTTTCACATTAGTGAAACACAAACAAATCACTTTATAAGATTCTCCTATTAAATTTTAATAGGAAAATTTTGCTGAGAAAGACATGATCAAAAGATAAAAAGAAGTGGAAAGGGAATGCTAAAGTCTAGTTTCATTATCAGGGAACAGTTAATTTTAAATCAGAAAAACAAATGATATGCTACAGCTCCTAAGATAAGGATGCCAGAAATTATCCTTACATCTTGCGGGATGTGAGGGCTCCCAAGTACAAGGGGTTCAATGTAGTTGGGAGGCCTGGTCAGTGAAGGACCATGAAACCAGCCACTTATAGACAAACGTGACTTTTCTTCAGACAGGACTTCAGACACCTGAAAGGACAAGTCCAGCAGCTTCAACACAAAGAATAAGGAGGGAGATCACCAGTCAACACATGTTAACTTCAGAGTCCTCTATGCTAAATGTTCAGACACCTGAAGGAACAGCAGCTCTATAGAACATCAATTCCATCAGCTCATGAGTCTAACAGGAAGCTGTCATGTTTAGATAATTGTTAACTAAAAAGCACAATCCTTAGTACTCTATTTGTGGCTTATACAATCTTTACCTGGTGAAAGGATACTGGAGATACTTCAAAGAAGACCAGTTTGTTCCATGAAGGGATAAGAGACTTGACGATGTTCTTCGGCTGAAAGTGCTCTGCACCAGGAGATAACACATCCACAAATGTGGTTCATTATCGTTAACCACTTCCAGGCCTGCCTCATTTCAATCTTGACAATTCCCAAATTTCTGAGCGTATCCAGATGTACCCTGTAGAACCTGAGATACCAGGCCTTTCTATCTATTTCACTCATATTTGCTAGTGTGACTAGAAGGCAAATGTTCTTGCTATACTATCCATCTATTATTGAGAAGGCTTGCAATTAGTTCTTAAAAGTTCCCTGGAATCAACCTCTGGTGTCAGCCATTCAAAAAACCTTGACATTCTGTCCAATGGACTGGTCTTGGAAGATTCGTAACCACAGGCAGTTTTACGGCACCCTACCCTTCCATGGTCAGTATTCAGAAGCAGGGTCTGAATGCTTCTTTTCGTAAACGGATTCTATAGGTCTATGAGTAATGACTATTTTAAGTACAACTTATAAAGGTAGTTGTCAGGGCATCAATTTCTCCTGAGACAGTCACTATAAGGAATGGCTTTTATTTCCTTTGAGGAGCACAAACATTGTGTATAGGAATGGTGATGCTGAATCAACTCAGCTTTAATTCAGAAATGACCTTTGGTGGTGAAGAGCATGCACTAGTCTTACCATCAACATTGTAGAGGTCCAGGGTGCCCCCAAAACTCTTATCCCAAGAAGGAACCAGGTACAAAATGAAGGCAATCCGGCGCCCTTCCAGCTCATCGTCATGGCAGAGTAGAGCATCTACGATAGTTGAATGCACACCTTAGATCCCCACGCAGATAATGAGCAGCTGACATCTGACTCTGTGTTTAATATCAGTTCACCTGATACTCATCTGTAGTGTTAGCTCCAGCTTTATCAATGTCCTTCCGCTTCAAAATGACACTTAATTGCTCTCCCCTTGTTAAGTATAGAAATAAAACTCAGTCAAAATAGGAAAGTCTAAAAACAATGAAGAGCACATGTATTGAGAAATCCAGATATAATCACTAAAAATATTTTTGCATATATTCTTCAAGTATTTTTCTTATATAAATGTATTCATTTTTTAAGAAATGGCATTCTGGCCTGGAGTGGTGGCTCATTCCTGTAATCCTAGCACTGTGGGAGGTCAAGGGGAGTGGACTGCCTGAGCTCACAGGTTTGAGACTAGTCTGAGCCAGAGTAAGACCTCGTCTCTAAAAATACCCAGGCATTTTGTCAGGCACCTGTAGTCTCAGCTATTTGGGAGGCAGAGGCAAGAGAATCACTTGAGCCCAAATGTTTGAAGTTGCTGTGAACTATGACACTCTACTGAGGGCAACAAAGTGAGACTGTCTCCAAACAAAAGAAGAAATGGCATCCTGCAGTGATTGTGGCCTGCTTTTTAAATTACATGGCAAGTGTCTTTCCATATCAATGTATACACTTGATATCATTTTTATTTATTTTTTTTTGTAGAAACACAGTCTCACTTTATCACCCTTGGTAGAGTGCTGTGACATCACAGCTCACAGCAACCTCCAGCTCTTGGGCTTAGGTGATTCTCTTGCCTCAGCCTCTCGAGTAGCTGGGACTATAGGCACCCGCCACAATACCTGGCTATTTTTTGTTGCAGTTTGGTCAGGGCTGGTTTTGAACCCGCCACCCTCAATATATGGGGCTGGCGCCCTACTCACTGAGCCATAGGCACTGCCCTGATATCATTTTTAATGGCTGTAGTTATTCTACTATATGAATTATGAATATACTTCCCTCCCCCCTTTAATTGATTTCCTATTTATTAATTGTTTCTATTTCTTGGCTATTATAAAGAATGTCTAAGGAACATAGTTGTACATTGATTTTTTTGCACAATAATTTCATGAGCTAAATTTCTAAAAGCCATTTGGTGGGGCTGAGCAAGGGAGTCATTTATGCAGGGTCAGACAGGGAGGGAAAACTCAGATTGTTCACCATAAATAAATACATTGAAGATAATAGGAGCCAGGTTTTTCACTATTGAAAAAGGGAATTACAAATATGGACAAGGAGGACCCTAGAATGAACTGTGTGGTGTTAACTGGAACTGAACTGGAGTAATTAGTGTAAATTTAGTTTCCTACATCCCTATCTATAGTTATATAGCAAAATATATATGTCAGTGTATGTGTGTACATCAGTATATACATATATTCACTCTTTCCGCTGGAAGGGTCTGGAAGCAGTGACACCTTAATAGCAAAGACACCAAGCATCAAGATCTTGATTTTTGAAGTGTCATTCTTCACTCAAAGGAACCAGGGTTTTTTGGAAAAAAGGCTAACTCCAGGTCATTCTAGGATCTGGGAATGCAAAACACGAGATAACCACTGGGCATGGGAAATTTTGTTTTGCTAAAAGTAAGAAGTAAAAGAATGATGGGGCTATAACAAAAGAACACAAGAAGTCAGTTGGAGGGGCCCTTGTTGATCCAATCAGGGACAATTAAGAACATCCATATGATAGTAACTGATCCATTATCTATTACACAAATGGTAATCTAAAAGTCCATACAGGGAGAAAGAAAGGTTTTCTTTATAGTAGAATGTAATAATAAATGCAGAGAAATGATTCTATTATAAAACTGCCATTTGGAAACCTTGCTAAATAGCAAGAAACATCAGCGAATACTAAAACAAGTAAATCAAAGTTTGGTGGGAAGTGCAATATTTACATAATCTTAAAGTTTCTCCCTACAAAATACAAACTGACAGAGGGAAAAAGGACAGTGGGAAATCCTGAATTTTCACCTGCTACCACCTTAATCAAGTGATTACTAATAATGTGACACACATAAACCATGTTCTATCTGAAAGGATGAAGCGAAAAGAACACAGTGTTATTTCTATGAAATCACTGCCAAAAATGTATGGCATGGGTCTCATTGTGAGAAAACATCAGACAAACTCAAGATTGTGAAAATCTGACAAAATAACTTGACTGTAAATTTTCAGAAGCATTAAGATTATGAAAGTCCAGGAAAGATTAGAAGTATTCTAGACTGAAGGAGACTGAAGAGACAGGACAACTAAATGCACACTGTATAACCCCAGACTGGATCCTTTCACTCTGAGGGACCCAATAATGAAACTTGAACGGGGCCTGTGAATTTATATGGAAATATTACATCAATGTTACATTCCTGATTTTGGTAGTTCATTACTATCACAAAGGAGAATGTCCTTATTGTAGAAATGACTAAAGTATTCAGGGGTCATGGAACATCATGACAACAACCGACTCTCAAGTAAAACAGGAAATATCGCATATACTCGCGTATAAGCCGAGTTTTTTCCGGCACAAAACTTGTGCCGAGTTCGGGTTTTTCGGCAAAAATTTTGTGCCAGAAAAAACTCGGCTTATACTCGAGTATATACGGTATAATAAATTATTTGTACTATACTTGACACTTCTCTGTAACTTTGAAATTACTTCACTTTAAAAAGAAATAATAATGGGAAATGAAGGTATATGATATGGATTTTCATATATATCAGCAAATCATCCTCCAAAAGTTGTTTGTAATTTATACTTCCCCAGGACAGTGTATGAGAACTAACCTAAATTAAAATTGTATTTATTAAATTAAAAAAATAGTACTTCCTTGTGGGTAAAAAACTAAACTTGTTTTAAAAAAAAACCAAAACAACAACAAAGAAACATTTCTGGGGTCAAGTGCAGCAGCGCACACCTATTAACCCTAGCACTGAGGCAGGAAGACTGCCTGATCCCTGAAGTTCTAGCTTGGGTGACAGAGAGACCTTGTCTCTAAGAAAACAACAAAACAACACTTATATGCTCAGACAGGGAACTGGAAGGAAATATCCCATACTGGTGACAATGGGTATTTCTGAGGAGCAGAGGGAGGCAGGGAGAAAGTGAAGGACACTTTCATGGTTTACTAGTATATTGTTTGAATTTTTTTCCTTGAGAATGTTCATTTATGTGGTATTACCTTCAAAATAAAGAAGAGAAAATAGCATTGAGGGAAATGTTTGTTTCTTAGGAAGTTTAAGAATAGTTTATAGTATTATCTCTAAATTTTCTGATACTGCAGGCAAAGTTGGTGTGTATGTGCATAGTGAACATTTTCCTGAAAATATGGTAATCTTTTTCATCATGTGCTCAAAGAGGACCACTGCTTAAACCTTTCAATAAAGGTAGGCATTTCTGTATATGAACTGAGTCCTTATTAGGAAGATTCTGATGCTTTGCAGGGACCTAGTAGTCTAGTATTTTGATACAGTGATGCTATCTTTCCATCATAATCGAGTTAAAAGCCTTTAAATCTTATAGATAGCAGGGTTTTTTGTTTTTTTTTTTAAAGAGACAAGGTCACTCTGTTGCCCAGGTGGGAAGTGCAAAGGCATGATCCCAGCTCACTGCAGCCTTGAACTCCTGTGCTCAAACAATCCTCCTGCCTCAGCATCCCAAGTAGCTAGGACTACATGTGTGCACCACCATGCTGGCTAATTTTTAAATTTTTGTAGAGACAGTGTCTTGCTATGTTGCTCAGGCTGTTCTCAGATTCTTGGCCTCAAGTGATCCTTCTGCCTCAGCCTCCCAAAGTGCTGGGATTATCTTAAGCGTGAGCCACTGTATCAGGCCCTAACATCAGGACTTTATCTTCCTTACCAGTGAATTCATATTTAGCACAGGACATGTCAATAGTTGATTCCAGGTCAATTTTAGAAACGTCAGAAAGCCAAGCCCGGAAATCTTCAAACAGAACTTTCCTAGAAATGTAAACAAAAGATAACTTGTTATGCTATTGTAGGCTCTATTTGAATCTAGGCCACAACTGCTCTTTCCTGGAGGTCACGTTTTATTCTTATTTTATTCAATAGATCCATTCTCAGTACTCATTCATAAGATCCTGGGAAATGTTTCTCAGTTTAAACTTGAATAGTTTAAGACTAATATTCCCAGAGAAACGAATGTAAATCTCTGTTTGGTGGCATATAACATATTTTTGTTCTAATGTTTTCACTTTATTTTTTCGGTATTCTCTTCCTCCTATTTTTTTTTTTATTTTATTTTTTTCAGAGAGGATCTCGCTTTTTCACCTGCACAGTACAGTGATATCATTATAGCTCACTACAACCTGAAAATCTGGGCTCAAGCAGTCTTCCTGCTTCTACAGGTGCATGCCACCATGCTCAGCTACTTTTTTTTTTTTTTTTTTGCAGTTTCTGGCTGGGGTTGGGTTTGAACCCGCCACCTCTGACATATGGGGCTGGCGCCCCACCCCTTTGAGCCACAGGCGCCACTCTCAGCTACTTTTTTGTATATTTTTTGTAGAGATAGGTTTCACTCTTGCTTAGGCTGGTCTTGAACTCCTGGCCTCGAGCAATTCTCCACCTCAACCTACCAAAGTGCTGGGATTACAGGTATGAACCACTGCACCCAGCCTCTGCTAAATTTAAAGTATGCACTATTATGGTAAGAGTTTGGCTTTTGTCATAACAGCCTATTACACTAATGGTCTATTATACCAAATTACTGGTTTTCAGACATGTTTATTTCAGCACTAAAATGGGAAGCTCAACTGTTTTTCTTTACATACTTCACTTCTAACACAAAATGTGTGTTTTTTCCCCCCATACTAACCAGTTTTCTGACACCAGCTGGGTTTCCTACAATTCAATTCAATTCTGACACTCTCTACCAGTGGTTACCACAAGTTAGGGGCTTAGTCCCACAAGACTGCTGCCACCTCCCCACCACTCTCTCAAAACATACACACAACTTCTAAGTCCATCCTTAAACGAAAAAACTCCAAACCCTGTAAAATAGACAGAAATTACGTGTAAATCAATAAATATGTGGATGGTGCATATTGATTTGGCCTGAAAAGGTAGGATAGCTTCAAGGGATTTAAAAGTTACATGTGGGTTTAAAGATTCTTTGATTTGTAACTGATTTCATAATTTGCCTAAGTACTTGGGATGTTTTAAGATGAGGAAGTTTGTTAATCAGAGAGAAGTCACTGACATATACCCAGACTCAAGTGATCTGTTAAACAAATTGATAGCTGCAGATGTGGTTTAACCCTTGTCTTGCTTGGCCATAGGCCTATTAATGATTTAGTATCTTATTGTTACGAAGAATAATTTCAAAAGGGAGGAAGCATAACAGGGTATGCCCGACTTTCCTTCTCTGCATGGCTGGCAACTCAGATGTAAGGTTTTTCTGGAGTCCAGAGGGTTCATTCAGTCAACTGGGGTGCGTAAGATTTTATGTTGTTAGTTCATATCAGGTTGTGATTCGTGCTTTTAAGCAAAGGTTATAAATCTGAGGTTCTCACAATGCCCCCCTTGGGTTTGATAATTTGCTAGTGATATGGGGCAAGGACCTCTTTTAGGGGCCTGCCAGGTCACCCAGAAGGGAAATAAAGTGAATGGACAACCTGAGAACAATGACCCTCCAAGTAAGCCAGAGGTACAAAGTATTCTGGTGTCCCGTGGAAACTAAATATAACATCTTAACATATGTTCTTGAGTTGTTTTTCCAAAACCCCAATAAGATGGAAAATGAAGATGGGAGAACTGAGGAACTGAACTTTGACCTTCATTCTTTGTTCTAAAATTTTCCCTAAGTAGACTGTCACACTATCTTCAAATTGCGTTTCATTAATATAAGAATGTCTGAATTCACTATGACCCCTCCTCTTCGAGTTATCCCACCTTTTTGGGGCCAGGTCAATGCATAACCTCCATGTAGTGAATTACAATTGTGCCCGCCTTTAAAAACCCTGGCTTGTAAGCCCCTGGGGAATTGGGGTCTTAGCTGCCCATATTCCTTGCATGATGGACTGCCATCAAGATGCCTATTTCTCCAGCTCCAATTCTCAGCTTCAGAGTCTGGCATTACTGTGCTGGGTGAGTGAACATCAAGTTCGTTTCCTAACACTAGAACACCTCACAGAACTCAGGAAAATAGTTTGCTCACTAGATTACTGGTTTATTACGAGAGGAGAGAACTCAGGAACAGCCAGATGGAACTGCCCACCTAACATGTGGAAAATGGTACCACGTATCTCCAGTGTTAACTTGTGTTTCCTTGGTTACTAATAATGCAGAATATTACTGAGAAGTTGAATCTTGGAATAAGAGAGACTTGGGTTTGTATCCTAGCTCCCTTATTTTAAGCTAGGTACACTTAATTTCTCAGAGTCTGTAAAATGGGATAATAATATCAACAAAGATTAGATGACATGACATTTAAAGCACTTTAAGCTACTCTGTGTGGCACATATTAGGCATTCAACAAATAGGATTACTTGTTTACCTTAAAGCAGAGATGTGAGGCTCTCTTCTCTTCTTCAAATCATCAGACTTGGTCATGAAATAAGAAAAAAAAAAAGGATTTTCATCATATATTAATATACTCCAAAGGGAGTAGTTTAGTTGGTACTCTGGCAGTACACCACAGCAGTTCAGGGCCTAGGCTCCGAAGCCAGAGTTCCCAAGTTTGACACAGAGCCCCTCCATTTGGGGGCTCTGTAACCTGGACAAATTATTTAGCCTTACTCACTAAACAAACACTTAAGTAGTTATTATAGTAAAATTTACATAGTTGTTGAGGGAGGTATACAACAAACACAAAAAGTACACTGTTAGTATAGGGAAGGTGGTGTAAGTGCGTAAGTGAAAAAACTATCGGGAAAGAAGGATGGGAATGATAAGAAGGGGAGGGGTTTGTCACTGTAAGCAGGGTGTCCACGGCAGACTTCAGTGAGGAGAAGCAAAGACCTGAAGGAGGCTGGGAAGTGTGGCAAGGGAATATCAGGCAAAAAGTTTTCAAGAACCTGAGTGTGAAGCATGCCTAGCCTATTCAAGGTATTTCTAGGGGACTGTGTGACTAGAGTAGAGAGTGAGGGGGGTGCAGTAGGAGATCAAGGCCAAAGGAGTAATAGGGCCCTTAGAACCATTCTATGTATTTTGGCTTTTGTTCAGAGAAATGAGCCATTAGCGTTTCTGAGTCAAAGAGTAACTTTTTTTGAGGTAAAATTCACATAATATGAAATTTACCATTGTAACCATTTGAAATTGGAAGTGTATAATTCAGTGGATTTTAATATATTCATAGTGTTGAGTAACATCAGCACTATCTAATTCCAGACCTTTTAACATCCCCAAAACAAACCCCCATACCTAGTAGGCAGACAGTCCCCATTCTCTCCTCCCTGCAGCTCCTAGCAACCACCAATCTACTTTTTGTCTAAATGTATTTGCCTATTCTGGACATTGCGTAGAATAACCATGGTAAGAGATAAATAGCTTAGACCAGATGTTGGCTGTTAGCAGTGGAAGCGGTAAGAAGTGGGTTTTTTTGGATATTGAGTTATGCATCGTGTAATAACAGGACACATTCTGAGAAATTTGATAAGAGATTTCTCATTGTTGGAACATCATAAAGAGTACTTATACAAATCTAGATGGCACAGCCTACCACACACTTGGGCTATGGGGTGTAGCCTATTATTCCTAGGCTACAAACCTGTATAGCGCATTACTATACTGAATGTTGTAGGCAACTGTAACACAATGGTATTTGTGTATCTAAACACAGAAAAGGTAAAGTAAAAATGAGAATTATAATTTATGGGACCACCATTGTATACTTAGGCCACTGTTGACAGAAATGTTATGTAGTGCATCCTATATTTTGAACGTAGAGATAGAATCTTTTGGGCGATTGATGGAAGAGGAATCAAGAATGACCTCATTTTTAACATGAGATGCTGGAAAGATTAAGTTGCCATTCACTAAGATGGGGAAAACTACAGGTGGAGCAGATTTATGGGTAGAGGACCAGGATTTTAGTCTTGGACTTAAGTGTTAGACACTCACCAGAGATCCAAGAGGAGAGGCAAAGCCTTAAGACTTCATGGAAATTCGTGTACCATCAGGAATCCAAGGATTGGCCCTAGAGTACTCTAGCATTAAGAAGTCAGATAGAAGAGGAAGACCCAGTAAAGGAATAGTCAGTGGGGTAGAAGAAAAGTCAAGAGGGCATGGTAACCTGACAGTAAAGTGAAAAAATGTCTCCAGGAGGAAGGAGTGATCCAGTAGGACCAATGCTACTCATAGCTCAAGGAAGGACTAAAAACTGGTGATTTGATTTACTAACGTAGAGGTTATGAGTAACCTTGACAAGTATAGTTTCAGTGGCAATATAGAGATTAAAATGTGATTAAAATGGGCTTACCAGAGATTGGGATGAGAGGAATTTGAGACAATACAGACAACTCTGACAAGGACTTCTGCTGTCAAGGGCAGCAGAAGAATAAGATAGTAGCTGAAGTGGAAATTTAGGCCAACAACTTTATTTTAGGTCAGGTTCGCAGGCTCATGCCAGTAATCCTAGCACTCAAGAAGGTAGAGGTGGGAGGATTTCTTGAGGTCACGAATTCAAAGACCAGTCTGAGTAAGAGTGAGACCTAAAAATAAAAAAAAATTAGCCAGGTGTGGTGGCAGGTGCCTATAGTCGCAGGTACTCAGGAGGCTGAGGCAGGAGGATTGCTTATGCTGAAGAATTTGAGGTTGCTGTGAGTTAGGTAGACGGCATGGCACTTAACCTGAGTAACAGAGTGAGACTTTGTCTCACAAAAAAAAAAAACAAAAATACTTAATTGTTTCTTATGATGGATAGAACAGTTTTTTTTTTTTTTTTTTGTATGTTAAAGGAAATAATACAGAGAGAAGGAAAAATTTATAGTTTCCTCATGTATAAAAGAGAAATAGTAATATACTTTTCCCATGGAATTATTAAGAATTATTTTATATATTATATATCATAGGGTATGAGGCAACTGCTAATGACAGATTTAGTTAAGGGGGATGGAAAACATCAGAGACCCAATGATGAAGTGAATTCATACTATAAGCAAAGAAAAGGGATATGGGTAAGGCAGGAGGGACAGGAGATCGAGAACAGGTTTTATATTTGCTGTCTTAGGATGAAAAGGTCCCATCCAAAAGTGATCATGGTAAAAATTATTCCAGCAGTTTCACCAAACTCCCACGTAGATCCAAAGTAATGGCTCCTCCTTTTTTTTTTATAATCACTCAGGATCCTTTCTATTATCTTGCCTCCTATCTACTTTACAAAGAGGTATATTTACTTACTGCAGTAAGTAAAAACCACTGTGATGTCTTAATTTTAGCAATCAGAGATGCATAGAGCACTAAATCAAAAAGAGGCCAAGTGTTTGATAATTACAAAGGCAGGTTGTGGTTTTTTTAATTAACCTTACTATGGATAGCTTAATTTTTATTAGGTTTTCTGCATCATTAAGAGTCACATCATTCATGTATTTAACCTAGTTAATTCAATCATATGTATAGAGTCCAAAGACAGATTGGGGAAGGGCAGGATACAACCCAGCTGACCAGATGATCAGCTCTAGTGTAAAAGACTAAAAGAGAAAGAAATCTGTTATTTACTCTTATCTCAGATACAATCAAACGGGAAAATACAAAGAAAAAAGAATTCATCTTTTTCATCTTTATTTCATTTTTTACAATTTTAAGTACCAGTGCCCTTGAGGTTTTTCTAAAGGATTTCTAAAATTGGTGTAGTCCACATATTGAAAGTTAGATCCCCACATTGGGGAAACCAATGATCTATATTTCTTTTTGAGACAGAGTCTCACTCTGTTGCCCTGGCTAAAGTACTGGGGCATCACTGTAGCTCACAGCAACCTCAAACTCCTAAGCTCAAGCAATCCTTTTTCCTGTCTCAGTCTCCTAAGTAGCTGGGACTATAGGTTCCTGCCATAACACCTGGCTAATTTTCTATTTTTAGTAGACTTGGGATCTTACTCTTGCTCAGGCTGGTCTCAAAATCCTGAGCTCAAGCTATCCACCCGCCTCAACCTCCCCTTATAGATGTGAGCAACTGTACCTGGTCTCAGTGACCAATTTCCATACTAAGACTAGTTGGTGTCTTCTATGAATAGAAAAACTAAAAGATAATTCTTTGCTGCCAAATTAAACTTTCCACAACAAAAGAATGAATTTAACTCTCTGCAGGACATACTGCAATGCATAGCATACTGCAATACATTAAGACACCTAAAATAAAGACATGAACTCGAAATTTTAAATGGTAAGTCTTCCAATGTACAACTCTCTCCATTATACCATTGCCACAAATGTATTTAACTCTTTGTTTATAATGTACTTACACACTGGCTTAATTTATTTCTTGACTATCTCCATCACCATCAACTATCACCCCTATTATTTTAAAGTACGTGTATTACAGGGCAGGAATTGCCCAAGTTTTTCATACAATAATTATATCAGGTAGCACATAGTTAATATGTTGTAAGCTTAGGTTAAATGAAAGAATGCTTTTAACAATGTCAAGGTGAGACCCTTCCAAGGCAAATCCAATCTAAAACTTATAAGTACTGAATGATTTTATAGACAAAGAATTTCTCAGGTACAACAGCTAATGTGACAGGGGAATAAATACCTGTTGGAACTTATATAAATCATTATATTTTTCGTGGAAGTCCAAGTTCAAAAGTTCCTTCTGAAGTTCTTCCAAGAAGTCTTGGCTTTGAATGAAGTTTGGGATCACACAGTGAAGAAAGGGGTCCATTTCCATGACAATGGCTTCTGTTGGAAGGAAAACATTATGTATGGCTTTTTCCCCTTTTATTTTTTTGACCCCCCCCCCAAGTATATGGCAGAAAAAAATACAAAAGAAGTTGGTCATGAATTTAGGGAAATCTAATTTACTTAAAGTTGAAAATCTAAGGGATGATTTATAAGCTCTGCCCTTTCTTCTTTACCCACTCAGTGTTACTTTTTAAAAATACTGGGCTTGGCTCGGTGCCTGTAGCTCAGCGGCTAAGGTGCCAGCCACACACACCAGAGCTGGCAGGTTCGAATCCAGCCAGAGCCTACCAAACAACAAAGACAACTACAACCAAAAATAGCCGGGCATTGTGGCGGGCACCTGTAGTCCCAGCTACTTTGGAGACTGAGGCAAGAGAACTGCTTAAGCCCAAGAGTTAGAGGTTGGTGTGAGCTGTGACACCACGGCACTCTACTAAGGGCAACACAGTGAGACTCTGGCTCAAACAAACAAACAAACAAACAAAAAAAACAAAACTGTGCTTAAAATGAGTAGAGGTGATGTTACTAAACCAGGGTTCCTACTCTTTTGTGAAGTTTCAATGACTACTTTTTGAATTGAATGTATTTTAGATTTTAGTTCCTTTCCCTCCAAACTTACTGTACAAAATTAAATGAGAGCTGCAATACTGGATGGTAATTTCTCTTCAATCCTGGCTTCTCTTTTCCCAAGTTATTGTTGAAGGAATTTACTATATACCATAATATTCTTTTTTTAAAAAAATCAATTCCGGGCTAGGCTCTGTGGCTCACACCTGTAATCCCAGCACTTAGGGGGCCAAGATGGGTGGATTGTCTGAGCTCACAGGTTTGAGACCAGCCAGAGCCAGAGCAAGACTTCGTCTCTAAAAAATAGCCTGGTGTTGTGGCGGGTGCCTATAGTCCCAGCTTCTTGGGAGGCTGAGGCAAGAGGATATCTTGAGCCCAAGAGTTTGAGGTTGCTATGAGCTAAGATGCCATGCCACTCTACTAAGAGTGACCAAACGAGACTTTGTCTCAAAAAACAACAACAACAACAAAAAAAAACCAATTCAGGTATAACCTCCTCTCATTTCATGATTTCTTCTGCAAAGTTTTACCCACTGCCTTTGGTAGGCTAGATTACCACCCTTATAATTAGCCATCACCTAGTAGGTGCCAGGCCCTCTGGTGCTTTACAGGCATTATCTCATTTAATCTCCTCAACAACTCTAAGGTAGACATTATCACCATACCCATCCTACAGATGAAGACACTGAGCAGTCTCAGAGAGCACAGAGCTTACACTTTAAACATTAAACTATCACTTTATATATGTATCCAGCACACCCAGGACTCACCTCTTCAAAACACTTCATAACTAAAACAAAACTCTGGGCAAATGTTAGAAGGGAATGTATGACCCATAATCCTATAATGTGATATTTGAAGCTGAAGCTGAAATTGTTCCACACAGGTTCCTTCCCTTGGTCAAGAGACGTTTATTTTCATAAGTCATTTAGTCACACTACAGGCATGTAAAAAATGTAAACTTAGGAGCCTGTTCCTTGGCAGCTCACAACAAATGCTCTGGGCTAGACTATCATGGGACAACAGAGCATTACCCTTATAGGTACAATAGAACCTCCATGGTTGACCACTTCCCTATGTTGACCAGCTCCTTAAGTTGACCTAATTTTCACAGACTGGACATGTACTATGTGTATGTATCAGCAAAGCAGGCTTAGTTCCTTATGTTGACCACCTCCGTTCATCGACCAGTTTGCTACAGTTCGTTGCCTATTCAAATTACAGAGGTTCTACTGTATTTGTCCAAAGGTTTATGGTCCTTACTCAGGGAAACACTTACTGATGCCAACAGACATTAGCTTATTAATCCCATTCAACATCTTTCCTACATAAAAAATTAAATACTATTGACTATCCCATTTTATGTAAGAAGGAACTGAAGTTTAAAGAAATTAAACCATTGCCCAACAACACAAAATCAGTGGAGAGGATTTTAACTCACTAATCTCTGACTCGTGAATTCACCTATCTACTTCCCGAAACTCTTCGGCCTATGTTTCTTCCCCTTCTCAGGTTTCTAACTCAACCTGAATTTGAAATGAAAGGGAGCAGAAGACGCGCCAGAGGGTCAGAGGTGGCCGAAGTCCTCGAAGAGCCCCTTCTCCGCGGCCCCGCTGCCCAGGGCTCGGCTCTGGTCCCAGGACCTCTACAGAGACCCCAGACCCCTTAATTAATAAGCGCCACCCTCACAGCGCCCGGTTACCGTGACTGAACGGCGTCCTTCGGATCCAGGCCTCTGCCACCTCCTTTTTTAAGGCTTCCTTCGTGACAGCGTCCGAAAACTCCGCCATCACCCCCTTCTTTCCCTTTTTCCCCGCCCGGGCCGGGCCGGGGTCAGCTGGCCGTTTCCCATTCATCTAACAAAGTATTGAGTCACGCCGCACTGTTCAAGAGACCACTTTCCCACGGAGACTACAATTCCCGGAATTCCCAAGTTCCCCAGTGCTACCCAATGGGAAGTACCAAAGTGAGAGGAGGCGGGACTTATGCCTGGCTTACCAATAAAAGCTTCCGATATTGCAGTCATCTGCGTTTGGACTGACCGGGCACCGCCTCTCTACTTCCTGCCGCCAGCGGCTGCGGACGCACTTCCGGCGTGCGTACGCCTCCTCTTGCGCTCTCCTGTTAATGGCGGGCGGCGGCTGCTAAGCGGGTCGCAGATAACCGCTGCCCTCACGGGGAAAGTCTGCCCTGCTTCCCGCTATCTGCTCGCCGCCAGTGCCAGAGGTCTCCAGCATGTCTGTGGTGCCGCCCAATCGCTCGCAGACCGGCTGGCCCCGGGGGGTCAATCAGTTTGGTAACAAGTACATCCAGCAGACCAAGCCCCTCACCCTGGAGCGCACCATCAACCTGTAAGTGCGGCGCGGCCCTCACCCGCGTTTTTCGCCTGCATCCCTCTGTTCGTAAGCTAAAGAGTCTTAATTTTTCCAGCAGGCTCCACGCCTCCTCCCCACCCCCACCCCCTCTCCGGCTCGCGGATGCGCACCTGCCTTGCTCCCACGGGCTCTTTTCTCGTTCTCCAACCCTGAGGCATTAAAGCCCTGCTTGAACGTGTTAGATTCCTTTAGAGGACACGTTCCCATTCTCTTGTCATTCTTCTTTCGTCATTATGGGTAAAATCGAATTTTTTTCCCCCCCTCATCTCTCCAGAGATAACCAATTTCAAATGTGGTTTTTATCCTTCCATTTCAGTGCTTACGCTTTCACATCACTTATGTGGTATTGCTTTGTGTGTTTAATTTAATACGAATGTTATAATGTGGTGTTATTTTTGCAGTTTTTACTTTTAACAGCTTTCAAGATCTAATTCTATAATGTGTAGGTATCCTTTTTTACCTTTCAAGTGCTATAAATACCTCACGTTTTATTTATCTGCCCAGGGCTATCTGTCCTGCCTGATGCATTCACCTGTCTTCTCTGCAGCAGCTGAAGTATCCCATGCACCAGTACGCCCCACCTTGGGATTGTAGATGCTGTTATGGCTGGGCTTTCGGGCTGGAGGGAACCAGGATGTTAACCCAGAGGACCCATTGTGGGTTGTTTTATTTTTCGACAACTTTAGTTTAAGTACTTAAGATCCGTTGCATTTCAAAGGCACGCTCAGAAATCATATTCGCTGCAGCAGACAGGCGTTCGGGGTGTGTCTTGCTCAAGAAGTTGTATGCTTTTTATCACTGCTGAGAGTGTTTTTGAAACAGTGTGGTGCTCAGCCTGATGGAGGAAAGTGGCCAGTTGATGCCAGTGTTAGCAAAGTGCAGAAATTTGCTTTTACTGATTTTGGATATTACACTTTAGGTGTTTTACATTCAAATAAATGAACTTTTCCTCCCAGAAAAACTAAAAATGATTTGAAATTGGAAAGGTGGTTCTTACCATTGTTGTTTTATTTTGCAAAACGGGTGCTAGCAGGCTTGGAAATTTAGATAATAGGAGTGTTGGTTTTATAAAACATGGCATTAGTTGATAGTGGTTTATATGCAAATTATTTTCTGTAGCTGTTATGTTTACATAATAGCATTTTAATTTTATGTCACTTGTAAAAAAAATCCTCATAAGATTCCAATCAAGTGGAAAAGGCAAATATTTTCCTTTTAAAAAGCTTCTGGATTACCACCAGCACTGGAATACCACCACTGGATTAATTTGCATAGCCATTATGTACAGTTAACTTGTTGAAATAGTTATGCTTTCAGTAAAATGTTTTAAAGTTATGGGTTGATTTACAGTACATTTCCTATTCTGTATAAATACAGTATTTAGAAATAATCATTGTGTTGTGAACTTCATTTTGTCTGAGCAATGATCTATTAAATTGAAAACAAATCCTCTCCCAATATATTTTCTTTTAAGAAATATTGCATGAATACCTACTTTGTCTTAGGCACTGTGCAATAATGCTAGGTATACAGTGGTGAGGGGGTAATATGTAGTCCCTGCCTTAGGAAGCTCACTACATGATGGTAATAATACCTGTGTAGGTCTGGGCTGGCACCCTGATTTCACAGCTGAAAATTCAGGTATTTCAACTTGACATTTTTTTGATTCGGGAGCTGGCTCTTGCAGTAGAGATGTGTTTTGGCTATCCTTAATTCTTTCCAACTCAGGTTGTGAGAACTGAATGTTAATATATGTAATAATAAAAATTGCCTGGCACATAGTGCTGTGTGACATAACGGCTGCTGCTAAAAATGGAACAACATTGAGTCTACTGAGAAAGTTCTTTATAGTTTTTAAAGCATCTTGGATGGAAATGGTGTATTATAGTTGTTTCAGAGCTGCACTGCTTCATTTATGTCTAGAATTTTTAGAGTTTTAGCAGTCTTTATTCACCTTTCAAGAATACCTGTGAATGGATTTAAATATATAGTCATTAACTGTTAACATTGAGAGCTTTTGGTAGAAAAGATACCTTGGAGTGGCGCCTGTGGCTCAAAGAAGTAGGGTGCCACCGCTGCATATACTGGAGGTGGCCGGTTCAAACCTGGCCCCAGTCAAAAACTGCAAAAAAACAAAACAAACAAACAAAAAAACCCCTTGGAGATAGGCAAATGTGGCCAAAGCATTCTTATAGGCTTATACGGTTTAGAATCAAGGGTTTACTATATATATGTTTTTTAGTGGTCTTTAAAGAAAAATTTGATCTTTACTGGGCCAGGATGAAAACTGAGACTTCCAACAGTATGAGCCATGTTTTAAATTTTATAAAGAAAAAGAGGATGATCAGATTAGATATGGTGGGTAGAAGATACAAATGAAGAAAAGGGACGAATAAGCATACTAAATAAAACTAACGTTAAAGGCTAAAAAGGAGTCTTAGCAGGTTTAGAAGAGGGGAAAAAAGAAAGTAGATTTGATCTGAAAAGGAAAGAATTGTGGTGCCAGAAAAATCTTAGGATAATTGGGACAAATAGAAAATAACTAGAGGGATGTTGATGGAAAGTAGTGGCTTAGTTTATAGGAAGAAAAGAAGATCAGCCATTGTAGCCATAATCCATTTTTTTTTTTTTTTGAGACAGAGTCTCGTTTTGTCACCTTTGGTAGAATGCACTGGTGTCATAGCTCACAGTAACCTCAGACTCTTGCCTCAGCCTCCCAAGTAGCTGGGACTGTAGGTGCCCACCATAAAACCCAGCTATTTTGTAGAGATGGGGTCTCTTGCTTAGGCTGGTCTCAAACTCCTCTCCTTCCCAAAGTGCTAGGATTATAGGAGTGAGCCACCATGCTGCTGGGCCCATAATCAGTAACATTTTGATCACATTAGTAGTCAAGGGAATCCAAGGGGACATAAGCAGGTTGGTAATATTGAAATAGCATCCATGATCTAAAACCAGAGGGTTACTGATATACAGATAACCACTTCTCTAAGAGTTTAAAGGCCTTAGTTGTTAATAGTGTTATCTACATTTGAAAACTAAAGTATGAAGTAGCAGCATCTGATGGAAGCTCTGGTTTTAGAGAACAGAGACCAGGATTCTAATCTCAGCCTTTTCATTAAATAGTTATGTAACTTTGTACAGATCTTTGTTTTTGAGCACAGTATATGTACTTTTTTTTTTTTTTATTTTTTAAACCATGGGTTATTTATGCTGTTATGGTTGCTATCTGTCATGGTAAATTATGATCTTCAGTTCTCATGTTAGACATTTGCCTTTGAATCACAGGTACCCTCTTACCAATTATACTTTTGGTACAAAAGAGCCCCTCTATGAGAAGGACAGCTCTGTTGCAGCCAGATTTCAGCGCATGAGGGAGGAATTTGATAAAATTGGAATGAGGAGGACTGTAGAAGGGGTTCTGATTGTA